>CAUYSK010071910.1:0-10188 GCA_963575035.1 Avahi laniger | reverse complement strand
TCAAATTCTTGTACATGAATGTTCCTGCCAGCACTATTTATAATCATCAAAAGACAGAACCAACCCGGATGTACATCAACACATGAATGTGGTATGTATCCCTATGTGGAATATTATTCAGTCATAAAAAAAGAATGTAGTTGGGAGGCTGAGACAGTAGGATTGCCTGAGCCCAGGAGTTTGAGGTTGCTGTGAGCTAGGCTGACGCCACGGCACTCGCCCCAGGCAAGAGAGTGAGACTCTGTCTCAAAAAAAAAAACAAAAAACAAAAAAAAACCATGAATTTAAAAAAAGAAAACTTATGGCTGAGTAACACCATAACTATTTCTACTAATGATCCCTATGAGAAATTGATATCATAGTCTTCTTGTAAGAGAAGACTAACATTTTAAAGATTATCATCAACAAGACCCCTAAAGTAAATAAAATAATAGACACCAAGGTCTGTTCATATAACTCTCAAGGTAAGCAATAATTAATTCCAAAGAAATTAGTGCTAATGTATGTCTGGACAGCACATTCTATTAATTGGAGAATATCTACAAATCATGAGATTTCATGACATAATGAGAGGAATGTTGCCAACTTGAATTATTAATTGCTTTTGGCTTGGCTATGAAAAGTAAATAGACATTTTTATTACTGCTATTGATAATACTTATTAATATTAATTTTATTAATATTTGTTATAACATAAATGTTTTAAATATGTATGTATAATTTTATCCATCCCTCTAATGTAGGTAGATACTAATTCATTTGTAATGCCTACTTTTTGATAAGAAAATCTAACATACTGAATCCTGTAAAAAGTTTAAACTAGTTTATTTGGCAAAATACTCAACACAAGGCATAGTCAGCTCTTCATTCTGTTTGAATAAAACATTTATCATGAATAATATTTCAGACATTGTTTCAGAGACAGTTTGGACAATCAACACTCCAGAGACCTAAGTTCTGGACTTGCTTCTGCCAGTAGCTTTCTGTGTGATGTTAACAAGCATCTTTATTTTATCCTTTGTAAGAGAAAGTATGTAAATAATTTCTAAATTTCATCTGACTCTTCATTCCAAGAGTATGTATGATGATAAACTTTTCCATATATAGAATGATATTAAAGGCCTTTCAGCTTCTTCAATGAGTCACTGTAGGAAGATTTAATTGCTGTATGTTCTCTTGTTGCGCAGTATATATGGGGTGGAAACTTGACAGGATATCATGAAGGACAGAATGACCAGTACGTTAAGTTATCCCTGGCTTGGATCCATCAAAACAACAAAATAATAGCCATTAAGCATTTCATCTAGTAAATGCAGCTATGTGTCATGCAGCTCCTCATACTTGTTATCATTGATGGACATAATGACCTTCTATTTGTTTCAATCTCTTTAGCCACCTCGCTCCTGATCAGAAAACACTACATGGAAGTCACATCGGGGTCAAGACTGTCAAATTGCTGCTTCCAAAGGACATGGCTTGAGTGTGGAGCAAGAGAACCAAGCCATCCTCAGAGGTGATCCACATCTTTCTCTCTCGCTCTACTCTCTGGGTGTGTTTCACGGCTTAGTATGAATGGGAAAAAAACAAGACCATTGCATGAGAGGAACCAGTGTCCTTGGGCAAATAGGAGTTATTGTTTATGCTTGTTGATAACGTAGGCTGGATTGAAGGGGCTGCTAAATCACTGCGCTGATCATCTCTCTGAGGAAGTTGCAGATAGACCATGGATTTATCAGGAAGGCCTACAGACTGACGGATAAAAAGAAAGTCTGGCTCAAGTTGTTCTTTTTTGTTATCATGGAAGAAGCATTCCACAAAGATGCAGGGGGAGAGTTCTGTCAGCCTACCCTCTATCGTGACACTTAATCACAGTGTGACATTAAGCAGGAGGTTTGTCTCTATGGGATTCAGCGTTCACGTCTGTGGGATGGGAGATCCTTCACTTGCCTGTTGATCGGAGGACTCTGCACCAGAGGAGCCCACCGATAAAACTTCTGATTTTTTTCTTTATGTTTTATGTCACATATCTAATACTCTTATTTAAAAATAGTATTTTTGTATACCAATAATATTTTGTGAAAATATATCATCATATAATTATTCATTTAAGTAGATGAGAAAATGCAAAAAATTATAAAAAATAAAAATTACTCATAATTCTTGCATTCCAAACCAACTATATTTAGAATTTAATTTCTCAGTTTATTTCAATGCATAGGTAATATTGTTCTGTTATCAAACAGGATTGAATTAGTCAACTTGTTTTTTAACTTAACAATATATTATAGACATTATTCAAGGTCAATACATTTAATTCTAAAACATTGTTCTCAATTATTGCATAACATTTCAGTATGTAAATTTTACTGTGCTACATGTGACCAATCTGCTATTGCTGGACTTTAAATATCTTTCTAGATTTTCATAATTATAATGATATTTTTAACATTTTATTGAGACATAATTAACATATAATACACTGCACGTATCTAAAGTGTACAAGATGGTAAGTGTCGATACATGTATCTACCCATGAACGTGTTACTATAGTCAAGATGATGAACACTTACTTTATCCCTAAATGTGTCCCCATGAGCTGTGTTAATTCCTCCTGCCCTTCTCTGCTCACCCTGCCCAGGCTGAGTCTTCCATCACTGAGGACCAGTATTCATTCTGCAGAATTTTATAGACTTGGCATAGCACAGCACGTACTCACTATTACCTGGCTTCTTTCTTGCAGCTTAGATAATTTGATATTCATGCATGTGGTTGAGTGTAGCAAGAGTTAATTTATTTTTATTGCTGAATAGTATTTCTTTGCATGTGTACACCACATTTTCTTCATATATTCCCTTGTCAATGTACATTGAGTTACTTCCAGTTTTGGTCTATCAAAAATAAAGCCACTATGAGAATCTGTGCACAAGTCTTTGCGTGGATATGTGTTTTGTTTCTTTTCTCATAGGTAAATATCTAGGTTTGGAATGGCTACCCATTTGGTGAGTATACGTTTAGTATTTTAGAAACTGTCAACCTGTATCCAAAAGTGGTTGTGATATTTTCTTGTTCCGCCAGCAGCGTATGAGTGTTCCAGTTGCTCTAAATGTTTGACTATGCTGGATGTGATCAAGCTTTCTAATTTTAACCATTCTGACAGGTGCGTAGCAGTATCTCATTGAAGTTGCCATTCACATTTCCCTGATGACTAATGCTGTTGCACACCTTTGCGTGTACAGTACTTACCTGCCACACAAAGGACTTCTCCCAACACTTCTTATAGTACAGGTCTTATGGTTCTTACAACTTTTGTATGTCTGGAAAAGTCTATTACATCTCTGTTTTTGAAAATACTTCTGTAGAAGTTCTACTAGTGTAGAACTCTAGTTTGTGAATTTTTTTTCTTTTGGTACTTAAAAGATACTGCTCAAATGTCTTCTAACATGCATGGTTTCTGGCCAGAAAACCACTGTCATCTCCATCTTTCTCCCTCTGTATGTGATGTGTCCCCCTCCCCCATGACTCCTTTAAAACTTCCCTTTTGTCATGTTTTTTGAGCATGATATGCTTTGATGTGGTTTTGTTCATATTTCTCATTATTGGAGTTCATTAAGCTTATTTTGTCTTAAATTTATAGTTTCATCAAATCTGAAAAATTTTCAGCTATTATTTCTTACATATTTTTTTACCACTTCCTCCCCCATAGGCTCTAATTACATGTACATTAGGCTGCCTGAATTTGTTTCATAGCTCAATGATGCCCTTTTCATTTTTTTCAATCTGTGCTTAATTTTTTATAGTTTATATTGCTGTTTTGGGCCTTATTTATAACTTCCATGTTTCCACTTAACTCCTGAATGTATGAAATACAATTATAATAATTGCTTTAATGCCCTTCTCTGGTATGCTAACATCTGTGTCTGCTCTGGTTTGATTTTACTCCTCAGTATGGACTATATTTTCCTGCTTCTTTGCATTGCCAGACCTTGTGACTATCATCTTTTGGGGTGGGTACTAGCTATTTTTGCATTCCTATAAATATTCTTGAGTTTTGGTCTGTGACACAGTTAAATTATTTGGGAACAGATTGAGCTTTTGGGATCTTGCTTTTAAGATTTTTTAAAGAAGGACCATAGATATGTTTAGATTATGACAAATTATTCATATCTTATGAGTAGAGCTGAGACTATCCTGAGACAAGTGAGGATCCAGGGTGCAAATATGCGAGGAGGCGCTTACACTTGGGCTCCTGTAAGTGCCTGTCTGGGCAGAAGGGCCTACTTAACAGGGGGGATGCTCAACTGCAGAATTTAAGGAGGCACTTGCCCTCATGTGCCAGTCCTGCGCTTATATGAACTTGAGATTGAGTGGCTCCTTAAATTTGTTTCCTGAGTACCTTGCTTCTGTCACCCTATTTCCATCCTGCCTCTGTGTACCCTAAGCAAAAACTGTACGATTTTTACCAGTCTGGTGGGCACAAGAACTATTCCCAATCCTATGTAAGCACCAGGCACTACTCCCGCTACTTCTCCCAGATGGTTCTTTTTTGGCTCTAAGCAGATTCTTCACACACAGGCACCAATCAGTTTTCTGCTGAATACTCAATGGGACTCTCCACAGCTGTCCAGAGTTCTCCTTCTGTGCATCTATCTTCTCTCTAGCCAGTTTAATCTCTTAGACTCTTAGATCTGTCTCCTCAACTCAGTGTAATATCTGAGTCCTGCCTGGGGTACCCCTCTCTGTGCCACAGTCTAGAAACTCTCTGGAAGCACTAATCTGGGCAATCAGAAGGTTCACATGATTCTCTTCTCATCTCCCAGTGGTCACTATCCTTCATTGCCTGATGGATGATATCTTGGAAACCATCGTTTCATGTATCTTGCTCAGTATCTGTTGTTGTTGTTGTTGATTCAGGTGGGAGAGCAAATGTGGTCCCTGCTAGTTGATCTCAGCTATAAATAAAATATCCTATAAATAATGTCTGAAAAACATATTTATGTTTGTATATTTCCACATATTGTTATTTTAGATAGTAGAATTGCTGGTTTGGGAAGGGATCTGTGCCACTCTGAGTGTCTGGCATGCACAGACCCCTCTTTTCAGTTAAGATGAATGTGCGTGCCACATGCTGGGGTAAGTGGTAGCTTCTGAGGATTAGATGGGAGATTTGATAAAATTAGCACTCTGACGTAAATATTCGGTGTAAGTTACTGCTTATTACAACAGTATGTAGAGTGCATTCTGAGGGACTAGACAAGATGGCTGACCAGAGACACCAGCTTCCAGATCATCTCAGAAAGAAGGAACAGTTTTAGATGAAAAAGAAAAAGACAAACAAACATAGATTGGGTGTAATTCCAAGGGAAAAGTGCCAGAATCTACCAGAGATTGCATGGGAAGAAGCTGTGGAACAGAACAAGAAGGAGCAAAATATTGGGCAGATGTCAATCCCCAAGAGGCTTGGAGTTCAGTGAAAAGTGTAGGTGGAGCAGTTTGTTTCTCCCTCCTTCACATCTCTGGCAGTCAGCAGGCTCCAGAGCTGCTGGAGAGCCTTTCTACCCTCACAAGCCCAAAAGCTGCTGTTGCCAGTGAACTGGGAGCTTCTTGAGGACAAAGCACCAGCCTGCCAGCCCCCTTTGGATGCTTTTGGTCACCACAGATCACAGCCAAGATGGCAGACACCATATTGCTTCTCCATCCACCTTGCACCTTTGCCCTCCCCAGGGGACATGAACCCCTCAGTTTTCATCTTGCTCATTCCCACACAAACATTTCCCAACTCCAGCCAGACTGCAGGAGCCTCAGGGGCCAATGGGTCCCAGGAGATCTGTGTGACCCCACAGCCTGGACTTTCCAGGTGGACTGCCTTTTGGGAAGAGGGACAGAGATGATCGGAATGCTAGCTTTCTTACATCCAGGCTCTTTTCCTCCCCTTCCCTCCCCGACACTTGGTTGCTGAGAGAGACGATTAAGTTGGGGCTCTCAGGAGCTGCTTCTTCCCCTCTGTTGGAGCATCCACCATACCAGGGCTTCCACAGAGAGTGCAGCTTAAGCCTTTCCTGTTAAAGTCCTGCAGCAGACTAAGGGGTGTTTGGACTGTGAGATGCCTGCTCACCAGCCCTCCCTGGTGCTGCTTGCCCAGCTGCTCCATCAGAGCAGGGCACACCCTGAAGTGGAGGGGCATCAATCCTGCTTAGCACCCCAAAGGCAACTCAGGACCAGCACACTTTTCCTTGGCACAGTCACCGAGGGACCCAGGGACAAGTCTGTAGGCCATATCCCAAATCCCCAGGACTCAATCATGTTGCTTAGGGGCACAGAGGGGAGATTTGTGAACTAATCTCAGGAAGTGAGAGAGCCCACATGGGCAGCACTGAAAAGAGAGTGCAGTATGGGTCCCAGCCACAGCACACTTGCAGAGCACCCTCTCCCCCTAAAGGAAGGCCATGCTGTCAGCCCAGGGTGGGCTATTAGAAAAATCTCCCATCCCACAGCATCATCATGGGGGAGCTCACCTAGTTTGAGATCACCTCTTGCCTACTAGCAGAGGCTGGAGGGAGACTGTGGAGCAGGGAAGGGGGGAGAAAATAAAAACCTGCTTCTGACAGGCAGATTGTGTGTCCCTGCCTCCACAATCAGACTTTCTGGCTGTGTGGGGCCACCTCAGCCCCCAACTGTCAGCTTTCCCCAGAAGCTAGGAGCAGACCTTTGACCCCCGCTGAAGCAGCTATGTTACCAACTTCTGTGGAGCCTGAGGGCAAGCTCACCCAACCCAGCCCCACCCAGCCTCATTACGCCACCCACATCTGCTGTGGTGGAGAATGAAGACTTACCTGGAAGTTCTAGGGCCCCACGCACTACCTGGGCCATTTGAGTGCTTCCCCTGAGGGGTGAGAGCTGGGCACGGGTCCTAAAAACAACACTGCAGATTTTTCCATCTTGCAAGTGCCACCTATGACGGGGAGGTCAATTCACACAACACTTTACAGAATTTACTCAGTCATACAGGATGTGGCTGATTCTTACCCGTAAGTACCACCTACTGTCTCAGAGATTAAACAGGGTCTACCAATACAATTCACAGTTAAGAAGACCACAGGGCTAGGGAAAGAGAAAGGATCTCAAAGGCCTCCATCCTCCCTGATCAGAAAGAGACAGGGAATCTGCCCGCATACATAGCCCACCACTGCTACAGCCTACAAACAACTAGCAACTTAGAAAACCACCACACTAGGGATATCTATAACCAAGGCATCCATCCAGAACCTAGATCACCATCAAAGCACCCACAAGCAAACTCAAAGGTTCTTACTCAACATATGCAACTGACTCACATTTACAAGTGAGGGGAGGAGAAGATCTCCCATTAAACAAAAGAAAATACAAAAATAAGAAACAACAGCTGCTCCAGATTAGAAGGAATAAGCAAAAGAACTCTGGACATATGAAAATCAGAGCAAAAGGGAACAGCAGCTCTATCGCAATGGATACCAACAAAAATGAAAATATAGAAATGACAGATAAAGAATTCTAAATATGGAATGTAAGGAAATACAATGAAATCCAGGAGAAAATGGAAAACCAACTGACAATTGTTTTCAAATGAAAAACAATTCAGAAAATGAATGAAACATTCACTAAAGACATCAATATATTTAAAAAAAGGAAAATCTGGAAATGAAAAATTTATTTAAACAAATACAAAACACAGTAGAAAGCTTTAAGAATACACTAGACCAGGCAGAAGAAAGAATCTCAGAGCTTGAAGACAACTCTTTTAAATTAATTCAGTTAAATATGAAAACAAACAAACAAAATTATGAGAAATAAACAAAGCCTACAAAATATGGGATTATGTAAAAGGGACAAATGTAAGAATCATAGGCATCCCTGAAGGGGAAAAAGAAAATGCACAAGGGCTGGACAGCAAATACATCTAAACCACAACGATGCACACAGGGTCAATGTGAAAGGATGGAAAAAAATATTCCATGCAAATATAAAACGGAGAAGGGCAGGTGTAGCCATTCTCATATCAGACAAAATTGACTTTAAATCAACAATGGTACAGAGAGACAAAGATGGTCATTAAATAATGGGAAAGGTAGCAATTCAACAAGAAGTCATAACAATCCTAAATATATGTGTACCTAACATAGGAGCTCCCAGATACATAGGACAAATTCTGTTAGAACTAAGCAAGGAAATAAATAGTAGCCTCATAATTTCCAGGACTTCAACACCCCATTGTCAGAGCTGGAGAACTCATCAAAGCAGAAAATAAAAAAACACTGCACTTAAATGACACCCTAAAACAAATGCACCTAAAAAAATTTAAAAAACATTCTACCCAAAAAATACTGAATATACATTCTTCTCAACAGCACATGAATTGATTATATCTTAGGCCATGAAACATATCTCACAAATTTAAGAAAATTGAAATCATATGTATCTTTCGGGACCACAGTGGAATAAAACTAGAAATCAATTCCACGAGAAACACTCAATTCTACACAAAGTCATGAACATTAAACAACATGCTGACGGATGATTATTGGGTCAATAATGAAATTAAGATGGAAATCAAAAGATTTCTTGAACTGAATGACAAAGAGGACCCAAGATATCAAAATTTTGGGGATTCGTCAAAAGCATTCCCAGGAGGAACATTCATACCTTACATGCCCACATCAAAAAGTCAGAAAGAGCTCAAAATAACAACCTAATATCAATCTCACGGAACTAGAAAAGGAAGAGCAAACCAAACTCAAAGGCAGCAAAAGAAAACAAACGACAAAGGTCAGAGAATGAAATGAAATGGAACATTTATTACCAGGGAGCTTTCCAACTTGATGGTTGTAAAATTGTTACTACATTGTTATTGAAGAGCATGGAGCTCCTCTAACTTGAATATCTCCCCAGACCTGTTGAGTGTGGGAAAATGTTCTGAATTCTTCATCCTTTTGCCATGAGACCTTTCCACCCCATGGCTGGGAGTGACTGTTTCAACCATTGGCTTGTGTCCAGCCCCAGCTCGTCTTATAGGGGCTTCGGCCTGTGTCTACTGGCGGGCACAGTCTGCTTCTGACTCGTTTTGTCTACGCTGCTGTCAGGGAGGATGGAAGAGTCTGTCTGCCGTCCGCAGTTGTCTGGACATTCTTTGTAAGCTCATGGTGGGTATCGGGGGGTGACTGTCTTAGAGCTCCCTGTCCTCCTTTGCCCACAGGCAAGGTGGCAGGGAGGAGATGATCCAGTCTGGGGACTGAATTAAAAGTTCTAGGGCTTCTTCTAAGGGACCTGGAGACTCCATCTTTGGAATCCACCCTAGAAATAAGATTGTCTGAAGCAGTAAAGTTAGGTAGAGAAAAAGAATTGAATGAGTCCTTTTTCAAGTCAAAGATTTGCCTGGATTCAAGGACCTTGGTGGGAAGACCCCACACAGTCCTCATATGATAACTTTTAATATGAGCTTCCAACAGCTCTTTCTTGCTGGGGTCAAGGAAGCAAAGCTCCTGGGAGGTATTCAGGTTGCGGTCCTCACCCACCAATGGTGCCAAATTTCCATGTCTTATTTGGCTGGGAGATTTCTGAGGAAGAGGTACTGTGTGCTTGGTAGGGTGCCACGAACTATGCTCAGTTCCAGAAATCTGGCCCTCAGTGATGTCCTCAAATTTCTGGCTAAGTGGTACTGGCAGGGCATTTTCAAGTTGTTTCGGACCCAGGCTTGCCCTTGAGGCCCTTGGATTATTCCTTGACAGGCTCCTCATGTGACTTTCTAGGGCTTCTGCAGAGTTGGATCCCAGACCCTTATCTGCAGACCTCTCTGGGTCACTCAACAGATGATGTTTTGGGCCATCCTCCAGGCTGTGTCCCCGATCCTTCCTCAAGTCCTTCCTTAGTGGGAGCATTTCTGAGGATCTATCATGGAAGCTTCCCGACTGACTCAATCCAAACTTTTCTGGACCTTCACTGCCCTGCTCTTTAAAGAAGGAGATCCATGAGAGCCCATAGTGGCCCTTTGACTTGGGTGTCTCAGGAGCATCTCCGGGAGGATTCAGCAGTGACACAGACTCACGGACCCTGCGGGGCAGGCCCCACCGGTGTTGGATGAGCCTCTTTCGAAGGTGGTGCTCTAGTTTCTTCCGCTGCTCACTGCTGAGAGGAAAGTCTCCAGGAAGGACAGAGACG
>CAUYSK010071908.1:0-32887 GCA_963575035.1 Avahi laniger | reverse complement strand
CTGAGCAAGAGCGAGACCCCGTCTCTACTAAAAAAAATAGAAAGAAATTATCTGGACAACCAAATATATATATATATAAATTAGCCAGGCATGGTGGTGCATGTCTGTAGTCCCAGCTACTTGGGAGGCTGAGGCAGAAGGATCACTTGAGCCCAGGAGTTTGAGGTTGCTGTGAGCTAGGCTGATGCCACAGCACTCTAGCCAGGGCAACAGAGCAAGACTCTGTCTCAAAAAAAAAAAAAAAAAAAAAAAGTAATACGGAGATACCTCAAAGAGCTACAAGTAGAACTATCATTTGATCCAGCCATCCCATTACTGGGCATCTACTCAAAGGAAAAAAAAGACATTCTATAAAAAAGACATCTGCACTAGAATGTTTATAGCAGCACACGTCACAATTGCAAAGATGTGGAAACAACCCAAGTACCCATCAATACATGAGTGGATTAATAAAATGTGGTATATGTACACCATGGAGTTCTATTCAGCCACAGAAAAACAATGGTGATCTAGCACCTCTTGTAGAGGTGCTAGATAGAGCTGGAGCCCATTCTATTAAGTGAAGTATCATGAGAATGGAAAAACAAGCATCACATGTACTCACCATCAAATTGGTATTAACTGATCGACACTTATGTGCACATACAGCAGTAACATTCACTGGGTGTCAGGCACGTGGGAGAGGGTAGGCAGGTATGGGTATATTCATGCTTAATGGGTGTGGTGTGCACTGTCTAGTGGATGAACACACTTGAAGCTCTGACTCGTGTGGAGCAAAGGCAATACATGTAACTAAAGTATTTGTACCATGTAATATGCTAAAAAAAATGGAAAAACAAACACTACTTGTACTCACAATTAAACTGGAGTTTGATCAATTGATCAACACTTATGTGCACATATGGAAATAACATACATCGGAAATCAAGCAAGTGGGAGTGGGGAGGAAGGGATGGGTAAAATCACACCTAACGGGTACAATACACACTATCTAAAGGATGGGCACACTTATAACTTGACTGAAATGGTACAAAAGCAATTTATGTAGCCAAAACTTTTGTATCCCCATAATAATCTGAAATTAAAAAAAGCATCGCAACTTATTCAGTTACTTAAATTCCTAGTTTTATAAATAAGGTACTGCTTGCATAAATGTACTAAAGTCGGATGAATAGGTGGTCTAAGGTTTGAGTGGTCTTAGAAAAATGTTGACCAGATTTCTACAGCTGTTTTGGATTTTTTTTATTAAAGCTAACACATTATATTTTTAAAAAGCGAATTCCCAAGTAAACAAATAGTACGCCAGATAGTTCAGGTAGTTGCTGGAAGGGAGAGCAGCCAGAGGGGCTTCTCTCAGACAGGGTGGTCAAGAAAGGTATCTCTGAGGGTTAAATATTTAGCCTGAGATGCGGGAAAGAGGAGACAGCCAATAGGAGATAGGTGGAACCTCCTTCGACCTGGCACCTTTGTCCTTTTGATGTGACCATCTTGATCTCTGAAAGCTTCCCTCTTTTCCTGCACAAGACATTTTATTCTCTCCCCCTACTATACCTGCCTCATACATGGGAGGATTTAGATTCAGTCAAATCTGAATTAAATGGAATTCAACAAAGCAACTGACCTATGCTCTTCAAAAATATCAATGCCATGAAAGATACGGAAAGGCTGAGGCACTATTCAATATTGAAAGCGATCAAAGGGACATGAAGACTAAATGCAACATATGATTCAGGATACTGTGAATATCATTGAGACTTGAATGAAAAGACTAAGGCAAATGTGGTAGATGTTAACAGCTGGGAAAGCTATGTAAAGGATGTAAAGGAGCTCTTTGTTCTGTTGTAAATTTTCTGTGAATTTGAAATTCTTTTAAAACAAACAGTTGAAGAATATTGCTAAAACAACCTATTTTATAACAATTGCAGAAGCAGTAGTCCTCACTTTCTCTCTGAGGAATTCTTATAAAAACACTCATATATCAACCACAGTAATAGCAATCATTATTAGTAAGGCTTTGAGCATTTGTTAGTATAAAATGCTTCTGTACCCTGAATCATTACTCTAATACCTTACCAAACTCTGTAAATTCCCACTCATCAATAAATTCCATATGATTATGGGAGAAATTACCCTGTTATTTTAAATCTAAATTGGATGCATTTAAACAGATTAAATGTTGTATGTAAAAATATCTTTAAGAAACAAAGGGTTTACTAGCTAGCCATGTTTTTCTTTCTTGCCTGTTTCTTAAAAAAATCAATAAACCTGAAGGAGCACCAAAAAAAGTATATTCGCTCACCTGTATTTTTACTCACGTAACCATCTCCAAAGGGCATATAAGAAACAAATAAAGTAGATTAAAATCTTCTCTCTGGCCATTTGTCATCAATTGCGATATCTCCTTCTCTCAAAAACTCATAGTAAACTTCTTCCCAGAGCAACTCTGATAATGTCCAGATAATAAATATTCTAAAGTTGTATCAAGTTATATAGGAGCAAGAATGTGTGCAGAACAAAGTGTTTTAGCCTAGAATTGAGGCTAACTTCAGACTCCCAACTGTGCTGGCTCTCTGGAATCCTTCAAGGCTGAGCCGACCATATCTTCAAAATATGGTTAAATCAAACTCATGATACCTTCCTGGTGCAAACTGTAAAATGTCAACTCACTGTCTCTAAAGCCGTCTTTTATATTCAAGTTCATTACTCATGAGATAGTATTTTGTTGTGATTAAGTGTTGGTGAACTGGAATACAAAGGCTACAAAGAAAAAGTGTTTCTCTGAGATTCCACAGCATTTTTTCGCACCATGAACACAGCTCTTTCTATGTTGCATTTTGTTAATGGTAAACATACCTGTCACCTCAATTAGGATGAGCACTCCTTGAGGGAGTGAATTATGTCTTATTTATCTTAATGTTTCCAAGATTTTATACATAGCTGGTGCACACCGACACTTAATAAATATTTGTAGAGATGAATGCAAGACATTCATTCCCTTTGGAGACTGACAAAACTTAAAACACCTAATTTCAAGAGAATAAAATGCCCAAGAAAAACAATAAATCGTGAAAATGGCTTTATAACAAAGTGGAGAAAGCTCTGACCTTTTATTTGCATTTTTCTGCAGTGGGTTTTGTCATTAATAAAAATTAGCAGGTTAAATTAGCCAGAAAATGTGAGAAAGATGCTGAGAGGTTATGTGTGATAGCAAGAAAAGATGGTAAGGGAGTATGCCTCATCTCCTTCCCTGAAAATGTTCATTAATCCTTTTTTTATTTTAATCCCAGGAGGATAAATTAGAATTTATAAGGGGAAAGAATTAGAGACACATTGCCTGTAGGTAACCTACAACTGCAACTAAATGTGTATCTATTCAAAATTCAAGATGCCTATTCTTTGTTCTGCTTTTTTTACTCCCCAAAGGCCAAGGCCCATGAAGAACTACTGCTTCATAGACAAATGTGTGTGCCAAAGGCTCTCTTTGCTGTTCTCTATAGATAAGAAAGCTTTTTATATTAAATAAAACCTATGCTGCTGGCGAATTTTACAATTGGGTCATTTGCCTCAATTAGCTTGAAAAAAAAAGAAACTAAAATTAATGTTTCTAGGGGCTCATCATTTTTAACCTATGAAGTCGGACTTCGCAGGGAATTAAAAATGTGGAGGTAGTGGTTTGCATGCAATGGATCTATTTGGCAAGGTGAAGTTTTCCTTTTATATCAGACTGTCATCACATTCTTAATATTCTATTAGATAAATATTATTATTAAAAACACGTGAAAATAAAAGACAACTGAAAGCAAGGGTCTTAGATTAATCAACCGTGGGTTGCAGCACAAATGAGACCAAAGGAGGACCTGGAACAATTAATTTCAGAATTACCATGGATTTTTTAAGAAATGGTTAATTTTAAAGTGTTTATCTTTTCATGAAACATGCTGCATTATCACAAAAGACTTTGTTACCAAATATTCAAAACTTGACCTATTTTATTCACTTTTCTAAGTTAATCGTTCTTTAAACCTCACATGGTAACCACTTGGCAAACTCCTACAAAGTGATAAAATAATTTGTGGAATTATGAAAATAATCCTGCATTATGGGAACATTCTAAAGGTAATTTCTTCACAGCTCCTGGTCTAGGTTCTAGGTTGTAGCTTGCAGATCTGCCCCAATCCCTAGGGATAATATCCACGGCAATCCCTAGGGATAATATCCACCGCAATTCCTAGGGATAATATCCACGGCAATCCCTAAGGATAATATCCACGGCAATCCCTAAGGATAATATCCACCGCAATCCCTAGGGATAATATCCACGGCAATCCCTAGGGATAATATCCACGGCAATCCCTAGGGATAATATCCACGACAATCCCAGGGATAATATCCATGGCAATCCCTAGGGATAATATCCATGGCATGCCGCTCTTCATACTGGGGAGATGATGACATTCTCCTTTCACAAGGACTCTCCAGCTCATCATTACCAGATCAAGGGTCTTGATTTCTTTTTTTTTTTTGCTACAACTTATTTCTATTTTTCCATTCATCACTTAGGGTCCTTCCCAAAATCCGTACTCTAATTGGCAAAACAATTTACCTGTTTTTTCCTCACATTTTGGAGCAATACATTCCTCTCTCTCCCTGTCTCATTATCACACTGCATATAGCTGCTCTGTGAACTTTCCCCAGTCAGGCTTCATTCCAAGAATTCTGGCACTGGACGTTTGCGTTCAGGCAGAATCATTTGAATGCTATCAACAAGAAAGAAATTGGTAAACCTCAATTTGACATTCTTCCAAACTTGAGTCTGTTAACTAACCTTTATTGGTTGATTATATAAACTGCACAATTTTATTAAATCTGGTCTGTGTGTTTTGAATCAGAGGTAATTATCAATACTTGCTTCTGCTCAAGGTATATTAATAAGAACTGAATTTATTCTCTCACTTTACTTTTTAGTTGGCTATCGGTGCTTTGACAAAGTACCACAGACTGGGTGGATTAAGTAACAGAAATTTATCATCTCACAGTTATGGAGGCTAGAAGTCCAAGATCAGGGTGTCAGTGCCTTCTGGTTGGTGCCTTCTGAAGACTGTCAGGTAGAATTGATTCCATGCATCTCTCCTAGCTTCTGGTGGTTTGCTGAGAATCTTTGCCATTCTTTGGCTTCTGCTGCATCACCCTAATCTCTCTCTTTATCTTCCCATAACTTTCTCCTTGTGTGCATGTCTGTGCCCAAATTTCTTCTTTCCGTAAGGTCACCAGTTATACTACATTGGGGGCCCACCACCCTACTCCAGTATGACCTCATCTTAACTAATTACATCTGCAGGGACCTTAGTCCAAATAAGGTCACATTCTAAGCCATTGAGTGTTAGGGATTCAACATGTAAGGGTTTATTGTTTTGTTTTGTTTTATTTTGTTTTTAGAGGTGTGGAATACTCAGTTAAGCCACTGACACAAAACAAAACCAAACATAAAATAAGTAATTAAATAAATAACTATGTATTATAAATAATATCAGAAGTGATAGGTGACATCAGAACAATTCTATGCCAATAAATTTAACCAATTAAATGAATGGATCCTTTGAAAGACACAAACTACCAAAGCTTACTTATGATGAAATAGATACCTTGTTTAGCCCTATATCGCTTATAGAAATTCAATTTTTAGGGAAAAAGAAAAACTTTCCACAAAGAAAAGCCCAAGCTCAGAAGGCTTCACTGATAAATTCTAGCAAATATCTAAGAAATAAATAATATTAATTCTACATAAAATTTTGAAAAGTTTATTCTATGAGACCAGCATTACCTTGTATTAGTTTTTTTGGGCTGTCATAACAAATCACTACAAACTAGGTGGCTTAGAATGATAGAAATTTGTTCTCTCCCAGTTTTAGAAGCATGATATCTGAAATCAAGGTGTCAGTAGGGCCACACTCCTTCCAAACCTTCCAGGGGACAACCTTTCCTTGACTCTTCCAAATTCTAGTGTCTTCAAGTGTCCCTTGGCTTGTGGCCACATCACTTCAGACTCTGTGGTGACACTGTGTTCTCTTTTTCTTTGTCTTAACCTCTTCTATCTGTCTCAAATGTCTTCTGTCTTGCCTCTGTCTTCTGAGGACACCTATCATTGGATTTAGAGCCAACAGATAATCCAAGATTAGCTCCAATATCTCACTATCATAAACTTAATCATATCTTTTCCCATATGAGGTGTCTTTTACTCTGTTACTATAAAGATAATGTTCACAGGGACTGGGCATTAGGATGTGGACATATCTTTTGTGGCACTACCTTTCATCACACTAAACTTTGATACCAAAACTTGACAAAATCATTCATTATTGCAAAGGAAAAATATAAGCCACTATTCCCCATGAAGTCAATAGAAAAATCGCAAAGAAAATTTTTAATTTTATTATTTAATTTTATAAATTTTTATTTGTTTTTATTTAAGAATATTATAAGGGTATAAATGTTTTGGTTACAAAAATTGCTTTTCTACCAATTGAGTCAAAGTTATAAGTGTGCCCATCCCTGTGAAAATTTAGAATTTCAGTACAATAATAAGTAAAAAGTATATTATAATTAAAAGTAAGTAGAGTTTATCCCAGGAATGCAAGGTTGATTGAGCATTTGAAAATCAGTCAATGCAATTTACAAATTTACTACAATTAATAGATTAAAAAAGAACAAACTTTATGATCATCTCAATAAACACAGAAAAAGCATTCAACAAAAGGCAACATCCATTCCTGACAAAACCTCACAGAAAACTAGAAATATAAGGGAACTTCTTCAACCTGATAAAGGGCATGTACAAAAATATCTACACTCAATGTCATTCTTAATAGTGAAAACTAAACACTTCGTCTATCAGATCAGAAATAAGATAAAGTTGTTCCCTTTCACCACTTCTATTCAGTATTGCTCTGGAGGTTCAAGTTAGTGCAATAAAGCAAGAAAAAGAAATGAAAGGAAACTATAACGGAACCAAAGAAGTAAAACTCTCTTTATTAATCTTTATTAACTTACCATATTATTATCTATTTAGAAAAAAGAAAGGGAATCTATTAAAAAAAGCTACAGAACTAATAAGTGACTTTGGAAAATTTTCAGAATACAAAGTAACTGCACAAAAATTCAACTATGTTTCTATATTCTAGCAACAAGCAATCAAAACTTGAAATTTAATAGTAATATAATTTATAATAATATCAAAATATTGGAAATATTTAGGGAAATATATGACAAGATATATAAAAATCCTGCATACTGAAAACTATAAAGCATTACTGAGATAAGAAAATCTAACTAAATGAAGTGACCTTGTATATGAGTCAAAAGACTCGCTATTGTTAAGATATAATCTTCCCAACCAGATCTAGAGATTTGACATATTCCTAATCAATATTTTAGCAGACATTTTGTGCAAATTGTAACAAGCAAATTCTAAAATTCATATGGAAATACAAAGGGCCTAGAATATCCAAAACAACTTTGAAATAGAAGAGCAAATTTGGAGGTCTAACACCATATGATTTCAAGATACTTAAAATAGTATTATATTGGTATTAAGATAGACAAATAGAAGAACACTTAGGATTTGTGCGTGTGACTTGGATGAGGCAAAGAGTTGTTAGATAAGATATTAACAGATAATACATAAAAGAACAAATCAACAAATTGGACTTCATCAACAGTAAAAACTTTTCTTTGAAAGACACTGGTGCCCTGACTTCACCACAATGCAATATATCAATGTAGCAAAATTGCACTTGTACCCCATGAATATATACAAATAAAAAATAAATGGAAAAAAAATACTATGGTAAAAGAATGAAAAGATAAGCTAAAGATTGGGAGGATACATGTGTAAAGCATATATCTGTTAAAAAACTTTTATCAAAAGTATATAAAGTATACTGGAAACTCAATAATAAGGACACAAACAACCCAATTCAAAAAAACTGCCAAGGATTTAACAGTCACTTTACTAAGGAAGATATAAGCATGGCAAATAAACATATATAAAGATATTCAACATCATTACTCATAGAAAAATGCAGATTAAGACCATAATAAATATGACATATCTATTAGAATAGCTAAAATTTAAAATACTGACCATACCAAAGGTTTGCAAGGAAGTGAAGAAATAGAACTCTCATATAGTACTGGTTAAAATGCAAAATGGTACAAACACTTTGTTAAAACAGTTTGGCAGTTTCTAAAAAGTTAAACATATTCCTACTATGCAATCTAGCCAATCTGTTCGTGGGTATTTACTGGAGAGGAAAAAATAGCACACATCCATACAAAGATTTTTACATGAATGTTGATAACAACTTTATTAGTGATAGCCAGAATATGGAAACAACCCAAGGCCCATCATCAGATGAATATATAAATAAGATGGAGTTTACCCACATGATGGAATATTACTCAATAACATAAAAAATGAACTATTGAGACATGCTACCACATGGAAGGATCCAAAATAAGTATGCTGAGTGAAAGAAGTCAAACCAAAAGACGAAAGTACTATACACACTGTGTGATTTCATTTATGTAAATATCTTGAAGATGCAAACTCATCTACAGTGAAAAAACTGTGGTTGCCTGGGGATGAGGGAAGCTCTAGGGGAAGGAATTACAAAGGGGCACAAAGAAATATCTTGGGTTAGTAAGCGTACTATCTTGATTGACGTGATGTTTCACTATATGAATCAAACTGTACTTACTGAAGTGTACCTTTTTAATATGGGCAGTTTGTTGTATGGCAATTATACCTCAACATAACTGTTAAAAAATAATAATGATGTAGAGCGTTTTGGTATGAACAGCCATTCTCGTTTCCCCCAGATCTCCATGTCAAACATGATTCAGAGCTTGATTTAAATAAATGGCTCAACATCAGTAAATAATAAGCTTTCCCTTTTCAGACCTTCTACTGCACAAATGATGAAGTCCTTACCTGACCAGAAGAAATTTGATAATAAGATTTCATTAAAAACCAATTTTACTATTTTTAAAACTCTGAGTGTTTTATTACATTTCTAGTGTAAAATATCTTTTATCAAATTATGACGATGACAGATGGTATGTATACTTATTTTTATTTACATATAGGTATATATTTGAGTTGGCAAAATAGTATCAGGAAGTGTGTGTGAGTCCCTGAGACAGGACTGATTCAGGACATTCTAAAGTGTGAGAACCATTTTCCTAAAGCAGTGGACGACATTATTTGGCATCATATACTATATATTCTTCACTGTCATGCCTTTTCTGACAGAGAGAGAGAGTGAGAGAACACAAAAAAATTCTTTCTCTGGAGTAAATGTAATAGAATAAAAAAAAAAAAAAAGGAAGGAAAGTAACTTCACCCATCAGAAAACATGATTGATTCAGTGTTCCGGAGTCTTCTGACCCACAAAATCAGCAACTCTTTTCCTTTAATTTTTCCTTTAGGAACAAATAGGAAAAGGTTAAGTGAAAGTTTTACATCCTCATAAGAGATTTCAATAGTTGACTGGCCAAAGGAAGATTTATTTATTCTTATGTCAGCGTTTACTTGAAGGTCCTGTCCTCTTCCCTAACCTGGTAAACTGACTGGAACATATAGAAACAGACTGCAGTGTCTTCCTAAACTGCTCAATCTTAGTTGTTTTCCTTCAGGCCTCACACTCTTGCCTCTCATGAGCAAAAGCCACATCTATCACCAAAGTGTGTCCTTCCAATTCTTGCCACCAAGAATGCCGTAACAAAGGGTCTGAGAAATGGGACAGCATGAGGTTGGACATGGCTTCCTCCTCTCCACCATCATTGCCACTGAGTGTCTGATGTTTACCAAGGCTCCTGAAGGGGTGGGGGAGAGGGAAGGGAAATGTGAAAACAACCCAAGATTTTAGGAAATAAATTGGAAGTACTAAATGAAAAAAGAGAAATAACTCAGGTGTGCTCTTCAGCAGCCCTCTGGCCAGGTGTGCAATTCCAACCATGCGAAATCCTTGGTTGGGAAAGTAAAAAGTGAGATGCCATTTCTTTTCCTTTCTCTCTACCTCTTCTTCCCAGACTCATTCTTGAACTCTTAGCTGCCTCTCTTGCTGATGCCACCATAGAAGACCTCCATAAACATACTGTTCCCCAATTATAGATTAGATAGAGAAAAAAACAACATTGTCATCTTAGTCTGAGATTGCAATTCATCTCTCAGGAGAAAAATAAGGAAAGAGAAGCATTGACAGGCACATATGTCAGAGCACAGATTTTTTATCCTACCTTAACTCAGCCTGGCCACAGATGGAATAGCTGGCACCATGTACGGGGCACAGTGCCAACCTCCTTTGCACAAATCTCTTTCCCTCCATTCCTTGGACATGTCTCCTAATTCTTCCTTTAAATGTTTCTCCCTGCAGTGGTACAACTGAGGCCTGGATAATTGATCATTTCAGGAGGAATAAGTTACAATGTCACTTCCTTGGCACATTGATAAAGTTTCTGATACTAGAACATCCACTTTCCATTTAAGGTAAAGAGAGCTTTTCCCTAACTATAAATAGGAAGTTTGGAGAGCCAAGTGAATTTATATTGCGCAAACTGTTTTTATCTAATGTAATCGAGCACAGTGATAATTGGAATCCATGTTGATTATATAAATCGCTTTTGAATATCTTGACAGAGTTTGTGAGCAAGCTATTTTTATTTATGAAAAGGACGGTTTTTATAGTTTTGTTCTTTCTTTTCTCCTAAAACTGCTTCCAGAAACTGGGAGCAAAGAGCCACACCCTCCCTCCCTCCCTTCCTTTCTCTCTCTCTTTTTAACAAACACAAAACCTTTCAGTCTTTTCAGAATTAAATTTTGCAAAGCAAAGAGTGAAAAGCTTGAGAAAAGCATAGCCAAGCAAGTTTAAGGCAAACATCAAAATCCCCAGTTTATGCAGGACAAAGGGCTTCCGTAGGCTATACCCTGCAAGGCCTGAACTGCCAGGTGTAAGTATTTGGATTTCATCTGTGAGAAACAGACAACTGTTGCGGGGTTATAAATTGGAGAAGGATATGATAAATTTAGAGACTGAAGAAGATGAATCTGGCAACAGTGTTAAGATGGACAGGTATAGAGGAGGGAGTGGGTTAAAGTGGTTCCATATGCCACAAAAGGAGCCCTCTTGCCTTCCCCATCAATAGGAATTCTTTAGCAGTTTCCCAGGTGCCACATGCAGGAGGCCCATAATTGTTCTGCCTTCTCTGCCCAACATCGAAGGGTGAATCCTCTGACAGCACCCATCTCCACTGAGAATTAGTCTGAGAAAAACACACATACCCACATGCATATGTGGATTCACATTGTAATACCTATCTGAAGGTGAGCATTTTATAGCATATAAAATGTATATTAAGTTGCATTTCAATGACAAATAGCATCCAGGTTGTCAGATGATTTAATACAAGATGTCCTCATTAATTCAGCTCTGCGATTCTGTGCTCATAGTGCATCTAAGCTCCTGATGTGCTTTTGGCAGCATTATTTATTTAACGCCACTTTCTCAGGTGTTGATATTCCTCCTACAAAAAGGAGCTTCTCAAAAGTGCTTCAAAAACACTTTACTGTTATCTACTCAAATCCATATTCTCATTTAATAACATCTCCTTTTTTCTTAGTCATTGCCCTTCAATTTCTCATCTTCAACTCTGCATATTTGTTGAAGAAACATAACTTTTTTAGCATGAACTCTCTGTATACTTTTGGGGTACGTGCCTTTAGGAGACTGCCTTCAAACTCTGAATTAAGTAGCAGCAAATCCCTTCCTCCACATCTCTCCCCTCTTGGTCACCTAAAGTGTTTAGAAAACCCTCTAAATAAAAGTTATCATTCATAAGTGTTGGAAACTTACTGAAGCCAATTTGATTGTTTCTAACTCTTGGATTCATTTTGAAGATAGCAAGAGCCACTGAAATATGTGAAGGCCCATGATAGTTAGCTCTACTCACAATCTTAAAATCAGCATTACCTTGAGAACCAGTCTATGACCATATTTTGTCTCAGAAACAACATTTATTTAAAAATAAAAATAATGAAAACACCTTTATTTGTAAGCAGGCACAAAATCATTCCTTGCATTTGTTCTGTAAAATTGTAGTTCTGATTTTGCTTTTTTTTTTTTTTTCTGAGACAGAGTCTCACTCTTTTGCCTGGGCTACAGTGAGTACCTGAGTACCATGGCGTCAGCCTAGCTCACAGCAACCTCACACTCCTGGGCTCAAGCAATCTCCTTCTGCCTCAGCCTCCCAAGTAGCTGGGACTACAGGCATGTGCCACCATGCCCAGCTAACTTTTTCTATATATTTTTAGTTGTCCGATTAATTTTTTTTGTATTTTTAGTAGAGACGGAGGTCTCACTCTTGCTCAGGCTGGTTTCGAACTCCTGAGCTCAAACAATCTGCCCGCCTCGGCCTCCCAGAGTGCTAGGATTACAGGCATGAGCCACCGCGCCCGGCCTGATTTTGCTTTTTTGATGCCCTGACCACTACCTTGCCTGAAAGATCCACTCAAGGCACACATGACATCATTCCAGAGGTAGGATTCTTTTACTTTTATCAGCATCATTAGGCAACTATCCATTCTCTTAAACCAATGGCAGGACCGTCTCTAGAGCCATCCCTAAAATAGACTACCAATAGCCAGACTCCCCGCTACACCAATATAAACATGTAATGGAATTCAACTTGTACTCTCAAATCTATTAAAATAAAATAAAAAAGACTACTAATCTCACTGGATGTGTATGCCCTGTTTTCACAAAGGTGGAAGTGATTCTATACTTTTTGGTCAATGCGTATACCTTGAACACCTTTCAATTTTATACAACCTGCTCAGTCTTTTAAACTATTCCCAGAGACATCAACATGCAAAGATGTAAACCCCTGAGCTACATGGATGGTCTTTTCCCCTGCTTGGTAGAGTGCTAGCTGTAAAAGTGGACTTGAATATGTCATGCCACTCTCTCCTAGCCTATCAGGTTTCCACTGAGAAGTCTGCTGCTAGATGTATTGAAGCTCCTTTATTCATGATTTATTTCTCTTTTCTTCCTTCTCTTAGAACCTTTTCTTTATCTGTGATCTTTGGGAGCTTGATTAGAAAATGCCTTGAGGTAGTCTTGTTTGGGCTAAATCTGCTTGGTGTTCTATGACTTTCTTGTACCTGAATGTTGATATCTTCTCTAGGTTTGGATTGTTCTCTGTTATTATTTCTCTGAATAAAATTTTTACCCCAGTCTTTCTCTCTCCTCTCCAATAACTCTTAGATTGGCCCTTTTGAGGATATTTTTCTAGATCTTGTAGGCATGCTTCATTATTTTTTTAATTTTTTTTCTTTTTTCTCTTCTGTCTGTATATTTTCAAATAGCCTATCTTTGAGCTCACTAATTCTTTCTTCTGCTTGATCATTTCTGCTGTTGAGAGACTGTGATGCATTTTTCAGTTTGTCAATTGAATGTTTCAGCTCCAGAATTTCTGCTTTTTTTTTAAATTTCAATTTTTATGTTAAATTTCTCTGATAGGCTTCTGAATTCCTTCTCTGTGTTGCCTTGAAGTTCATTGTGCTTCTTCAGAACAGCAATTTTGAGTTGTTTATCTGAAAGTTCACATATCTCCATCATTCTGGGATATGTTACTGGTACCTTATTTAGTTCATTTGGTGAGGTCATGTTTTCCTGGGTGTTCTTGATGCTTGTGGACATTTGTTGATGTCTGAGCATTGAAGAATTAGGTATTTATTTTAATCTTCACAGTCTGGGCTTGTTTGAATATGTCCTTCTTGAGAAGGCTTTCCAGATATTCAAAGGGAATTGAGTGTTGGGATCTAAGTCTTTGGTCACTGCAGCCATAACAGCACTGGGTGTGCTCCAAGCCCAGAAATGCTATGACTCTTGCAGACTCATGGCGGACGGCTTTGGTGGACTTGGGTAAGGTATGGGAGAATTCCCTGGATTGCCAGGCAAAGTCTCTTACTCTCTTCACTCATTCTCCGTGCTGTTAGGCTGGAGTTGTGGGCAATTCCTTGTGGCCACCACAGGTAGGACTGTGCCAGGTCACACCTGAAGCCAGCCTAGTCTCACCCACTGCCTGTGGTGACTGTTGCCTTGCTACCTATCATGTTCATTCAAAACCCAAGGGCTCTTTAGTCAGAAGGTGCTGAATTCTGCCAGGACCGCATCCTTCCCTTCAGGGAAGCATGTTTTCTTTTGGCCCACAGTGGGTTTAGAAACGCCACCCAGGACTAAGGCCTGGCATCAGGGAATTCAGGAGTCTGCTTGGCACTTTATTTTACTGTGGCTGAGCTGGTACCCAACTTGCAAAACAAAGTCCTCTGACCTTTTCCTTTCCTTTCCCCACATGGAAGAGGACTCTCCCTTAGCTGCATTACCCGGAGTTGGGGGAGGGGTAACATCGTTATAGGCTTGGTCTCTGCTGCTGATGTCTCACTGGGTCACACGCACACCCAAGTCCACTGGTTCTGAGTTGACACAGCCACAGGAATTGCCCAAGTACCGCAGCCTTTTTGGTGTGACTGCCTTATGAATTTATTCCAGGCACCAGGTTGCTTTTTGTCAGCCAATGGTGGGGCTAGCCTGAGCCTGTGTTTAGGGTAGATGATTTCCCTCTGGCCAGGCTGGTCTAAATGATCCTTCCATGGGTGCCAAAAGAATTCTGCCCTATGCTCTGTTCCTCTGTGACAGGATGGCCCTGAATTCCAAAATAAAGTCTCACAATCACTTCACTCTCCCTGTCTGGGCACACAGATTTTCTCTCCACTCAGCACACTGGCACCACACTGGCAGTGCCTTAAGAGAGCATTTTAAGATTGTGTTTTGGTGTCTCTGGTCATGAGAGCATTTTCCTCTCAGTTTCTCCTGGCATTGATGGATTGCTTGCATCTGTTGCACAAACAATCATGGTGAAACAGTAGGAAATGTTGTTCCAACTTGACTTTACTCCCTGAAATATTCTAAGCATATGGTGAGGTGGCAAGAGTGTGGTCCTAGGGTAGAAATTTTGAGAGACAGAGGGAGCCTACATTTTTACATTACTCAGATGGATCATTGAAGCCTTCATTAGCAGGATAATCTCAGAAACAAATGCCAAAATAGCTGGGTTCTTAGGTCACCCATACCTAAGATGACAAAACTTAGGAAATCTTAAATGCTACAAATCAGCAAGAGACACTTTATTAAAAAGACATTCTTTCAACATATTTTTAAAATAATAATTTACATTTTGGGAGGATAGAAGAAAAATAACAGGGGAAAAAGATCTAGAATGGTTGGCTTTAATCTAAGGTATCTAAGCAAAGTTCTGCAATCTGGATATTTTCCAGATTTCAACCTAAAACACAACTGAAAACCCTTCATACAAACATTCAAGGTTTAGAGAGAAATGAAGAAATCAAAAAATTGAATTATTAGTATATGGATCCTTTGTAGTTTAATATGCTCTCAGCAGGTAGGGCTTCCTTCACAAAATCACACAAAAATATATGTTCCAAAGAAAATGAAAGGTTGGGCACATTGTCCAGACACACAAATGGTGACTTTGTCAAACATACATCTTCCAAGACCTATTAATAATCAGCAGTCTTGATTATCAGTAACAGCAGTCCAACTCAAACTAACTAGATACTGGAGTATCTCATAAAATCAGTCCACGTGTAACGTCAAAGTTGTAACCTGGCTTCTGGAAGAACTAGACCCAGGCACTCAAACACTGCTGGTACTCTCAATCCCCTTCTAATCTCTGATTCTTTCTGCATGTCAGTCTTGCTCTCTTCCATTGTAGACATCTAATATTTTTCCAAATTGTGGGAACAGGCTGCTAATAGCACCAGAGTTCTACCTGAGGAAAGCTTGACTATGATAATCACAGTTTTAAAAAATCCTTTGGAAAAAACTTTGATTGGCCACTATTTCAATCAACTGTGACTAGCAAAAGGTGATCATATTTAGGTGCCCATCACTCTACTAGACAATTGTAGTTGGGGTAGGAATACAATTGAGTAATAGAAAAGACATCTTTGGGAGCAATTACATACATGGAGTGGGGGAAGAAGTTTCCAGAAAGGTATTCCTGCTCACAGAAAATGGAAAGGAATACCAAGTAGACAAACCAAAAGGTATTCACTGCAGGAAATTGACAAGCATTAAACCAATATCAGACACAAAAGTAAATTACAATCCTGATACATGCTCAGCTATAACAGAGCAATTTATTAGAAGGTTGGGAAATGCCTTTTTGAGCAAGTGTCATTTAACTTGAAGCATAGCACAGAGTGGAGAAAAAAGTACTCCTGCCAAGGGCACAGTATATGAGAGGATTTAGGGGAGGAAAGTGCTCAAAGCTCTTAGAAAATTGACAACACAAAGGTCACTGTGGCTTAGGAATGATGATAATGTATAGAACCACAGCTGGAGGTTATGTGGGCACAGGCCAAATCATGCTCATTGGAAGCCAAGTTGAGGATTTTTTATCTTTTTCTTCAAGAGCAATGGGTTTTCATTAAAAATATAATAGGATCCAATTGATGTTTTCACAAATTATATCTCACAGATGAGAGTTCAGGGACCACAAAAAGAGAAAAGTAGAGGATATAAGTTTTAAAAAAAAAAAGTGGATAGTTGGGGTAAGGTGGGAGATGAAGACTGCAATTATTCACTACTGCCTATGCTATTTTGCCAGATCAATGTTTTTCCCTCCCACTATGTGGAAAATCACCACATGGAACATCTATATTCAGCCAGGCTGATGGAGTTTGACATTTCCTAATATGTGCCCACCTGTTCTAAGATCATGAAAACAAATTTAAGTAGATTGTTGAGACATGAAATTAATCTGTTATGAGAAGAAATAAAAAATAGAAAGTTTGGAAAGACATCTTTCTGTAATTTTTTTTTCATAAAAATAACCACGTCATAGTGAAATAAAGCTATAAATGCCTATGCTAATTCATCTATACCATTGCCCAGTTTTCAGCAAGATTTCACCAACCTGATCATTAATCAAGAAGGTCTGCTATGTTAAAGGCCATCAGAGAAGTTGAGTCAATGATATGAATTAAATAAACAAGAAAATGGTGGAGATAGTTGTCTTCAATTTTTTTATTCTTAATGTTTTTGGAAATGTAATTTGCTTGAGATAAACTTAAGACGTAGCTACAATGAAGGGCAGCAAAGAAATAAAAATACTCCAGCTCATATGCAGTGAATAAACATCAGAGCTGGTGTTAAGTCCACACATCAGTTTTAAATAGAGTTGGAAGGAAAAACCAGTTAAAAATTACCAGTTTCTTTTTTTACACATTGACCACCCACCAACTGGATGTAATCTTTTTTCCCTCAATTTATTCTCTTGACAGTTAATTTTGGTTATGCATAAAGATATCAACTTAATCATCAGGATAAGTTCACCAATGAAACAAATTTATTTATAGGATACTATATTTGTACATAGTAAAATGCTATATGTTCATTAATTTAACTAAAAATGTAAATAGAATACACTTTGGTTGGGATATACTAAGGTATTCTGCTGTAACAAGAAACCCAACAATAATTCAGTGGCTAAGAAATAAAGAGGTCTGTTTTTACTATTAGTCATGTAATAGTCCAAGGTAGATGTTCTTGGCAAGTGGGCATCTCCCCTCTTGCCATGATTCAGAGACACATGGGAAACAGTGGCTTTGCCATCTGCAGAAAATGGCTTCATAAGTGGCCATGCTCTGGTCATATTAGCCAGCAAAAAAGATAGAAAAGAGTATGCCAAGACATCCAAATTTTGTGAGGTCAGTTGTGAATTAATTTATGTGGCAACACTTTGTTGCAAAGAGGGCTGAGATATGTGGTCCCCAATAAGACAGATGAATCTCGACCCAACTCTGTAATTTTGAAAGAACATGGATTTTAGTGGACATTGGTTTCCCTTATTATGTGTTTAGAAGTATATACATTTTTAGAAGAATATAATACAAATACCTACAGAGATTTAAAATTTAAGGGCAGTCCTCATTCCTGATGTGAGTCTGTGGGACCGCTATTATCTCGGCCACTAGAGCAACCAACAGGGACAACTGTGAGGGGGATGTTCCTTTATGGGAGTGGTTATCTGTTGCAGTTTTGACACTTAGGGGCTGTGCTATCTCAAGTGTTCTCAGAACAATCTTTACTTCACAAGGTTGTGGTGCAAATTTAATGATGTTAAACAATATAACAAAGTGAGCACCGAGTGGTGGTAGGCACAACTTGAGTGATCAACAGATGAGATTTGTGCTGCTCTTTTCCATATCTTCTGCCCAGGGAGGTCCCACCTTGTGTTGGAACCAGATTTATACAGCTTCAGACCACATAGAGCTGACCCCTCTCAACTTTCCTCAAATTTAAGGATTAGGATAGGTTGGCAGGTACCGTAGGACATAGAGATCTATTTGATATTTGGCTTTATCCAAAGAGGCCTGTGGTTTCAAGGGAGCTGCACATACCAGGAGAAGGATCACTTTATTTTAGCCAGGCACATATGAGACTCTATGTGGGAGTCTCTGGACTCATAACCTGGGGTTCCTTCCCTCTGAGGGAAAATCCAGATCTTTATTGGCAGAGTACTCAAATGAGAAGATGAGATAGAAAGAATATAAATGAAAGGGCTGGCCAGACAAATGAAAGCAGAAACTAGGAGAGAGCCATTAACAGGGGTATTTGTCATGGTTCTCCACAGAAACAACAGCAATAGGATAGACAGATAGATAAATAGATGATAGATAGGTTATTTTATATATAGATATATATGTAGACACATATGTGAGGTCCGTCCAGAAAGTATACAGCCATTGTTAATATAACAAGAAGTTTGTGCAACGTCAATGTAACCTGACAGCCAAGGAGAGTGAACTGCAATGTGTATGCGTGAACAATGACAAGTTTGTTGTACTAGCCAGTAGGGCACTAGACGCCACTGAGTGAGCATGTGTAGTATGTGGCCATGGGCATTCAAAATGACTGAGTAGAGCAATGAATCTGCATCAATTTTGTTTGTTTGTTTGTTTGTTTTTGAGACAGAGTCTCACTCTGTTGCCCTGGCTAGAGTGAGTGTCATGGCATCAGCCTAGCTCACAGCAACCTCAAACTCCTGGGCTCAAGCAATTCTTCTGCCTCAGCCTCCCAAGTAGCTGGAACTACAGGCATGCGTCACCATGCTCGGCTAATTTTTTCTATATATTTTTCATTGTCCAGCTAATTTCTTTCTATTTTTTTTTTTAGTAGAGATGGTGTCTCATTCTTGCTCAGGCTGGTCTCAAACTCCTGAGCTTAAACAATCCACCCGCCTTGGCCTCCTGGAGTGCTAGGATTACAGGCATGAGCCACCGTGTCCAGCCTGCATCAAATTTTGTGTTAAGCTTGAACATTCCTGCACATAAACTATTTGGATGATTCAGAAGGCTTTCAGAGATGGTGCAGTCAATGCAGTACAAATAAAGTGTGGCAGAAATGCTTCAAAGATGGTCCAGAATCTGTTGAAAGTGATCTACGTTCTAGAAAGCCTGAAACAAGCAGAACACCTGAGAATGTTGAGCGTGTACTGGTTAGGTTAAAAGACACTGGGAAAACTGTGTGAAGTTCCAAGGTGCCTACTTTGAAGGGGGCTGAGCCATCATTATTCTATGTACAATGCTTCTTGTATCTTATATCTTCTTCAGTAAATGTCTCTATTTTTCATATTACATGGCTGGATACTTTCTGGATAGCCCTCATATGTCTAGAGTGAAAGAAAGGGTGAGGGGAGAGATTTTAAGAAATTGTAGGAATCTTAAGTGATTACAGGAGCTGACAAGTCTGAAATCCATAGAATAGGTTGGGAGACTGAAGATTCAGGTAAGAGCTGATGTTACAGTATTGAGTCTCCTTGATGTTACAGTCTTCTGGAAATCTCAATCTTTGCTCTTACTGGTCTTCACCTGATTGACTGAGATCCACCCACATTATCGAGGGTAGTCTGCTTTATGCAAAGCCTGATGGTTTAAATGTTAATCAAGCCTAAAAAATATGTCACAGCAGCATCTAGACTGCTGTTTGACCAAACAACTGGGCACCGTGGCCTAGTCAAGTTGACACATAAAATTAACTGTCACAGCAGGGAATGGCCTTGAAACATACAGAAACCTAACACCTGAGTGTGCATGGCCCAGTCAATGTCCCGGGATTTGATCCAACAGATTACTTAGATACCTTTTCCTTGGGAAACAAAGAAAGGGACGCTAAAAGAAAGTTGAATCTTCCCTCTCCCACTCAGGAAAGTGTCCTTTTTTTTCCTGGCAGGAGCAGGTGACACGGCTACTGCATAAAATTTATGAGGAAAGACAATCAAGTCAAATAAGGAAGGACAATCCTTCTACAGGCACTGTAGAAAATATGAAATCTATAAATAATTTTATAACAGATGCATTCTAAATAAATAATATCTGTCTTTTTATGGGGAGGAGGGTTAATATTTAATATTAAACTTACTCTTGTCAAAAGGAGGCAAGAAGAAACTTGGTTACCATTTCTGGAAACATGCTAAAATGCAAACACTGTGATAAATCTTTTGTAAGTTGTATTTTTATAAGTTTGCTCTAAACAGAATTGCTAAATATTTTCTAATAAATTGTACAGGAAATTGGCATCCTTTAAATCTTCTGAGGAGCCAAATAGTAATAGAATATATTAGAATGAAACATGGTTGCAATTTATGGTGAGCATCAAAGACAGAGGATAAATTTGTTTTAAATGAGAAAAGTTTATGAAACAATTAAACTATTTCTCTTACTAGGAAAAAATAATTTAAGCTTATCCATGTAAAGCCAGCATATTCCTTTGTTCATGAGGGTTGAGAAGTAAACAACCCAGGGAATTGACAACCTGTAATATGTTGAAAGAAGGAAAAACTGTATCTACATAGAAACTGTTAAAAAGGAAAAATTGTTCACTCTTTGCTATATTTATTTTTTAGATATTTTGAAAGTTGGGAACATGCAGGGCTCTGACATGTAAGATAAAAATCTCAACCCTAACAGCAACTGTGCACAGCCTTGGGTTGTGAAAATATTCTATAAGATAATAACTCACCTTTTGTCAACTCATCCAATTAAAATGTTTGTTCTGCTAAGATGCAATGGCTTGATAATATAGCATTTTATGAGAGTGCTTCATGGAAAAGGGTGTGTGAGGCTAAAGTAAGTGTTGCAGACTCACTATATTGAAGTGTTTTCCCCTGAAAGAATTTTAATAATAGTAGGTGTTAAGAAAGCTATAAGAATATAATTCTAAAGCCCAAACATACCTGAAGAAATCCAGCATTGATTATATCTCTCTTTTGCTCACGAGTAATGTCCTTTCTTTTCCTATTGCCACCAGCACTGTGGCTAGCCCATATATTACACATTCTATATTCCCTTAATCATATTATCGCTACTACAAACACAACTGTGCTTGGGCTTTGCACGGTGTTAGTTCCACTTGCCATTTCAGTGTAAGTAATCACAATTCATGTAATGAAAATCGCATATGTTCTCAACTTCAAGTTGTAAAGCAATGAATTACAGAGAAAAATTTATATGGGTGTATATACTTACACACAAACACACACACACACACACACACACATACACCCTCATACACTCACAAATTCTGTTTTTCTATAATCTAACTTGTTAACTTCTACTTTTACCATTACCATTTCCCTTGTATGCTGTTTTCTCAAATGATACTTTACTCTCTGGTTTGTTAGTTTTTGATAGTATCTTTTAAATCCTACCTATTAGCTATATAATAATCAATAAGCTCATTCTATTTTCATCTTCTACACTGAGCTTTCAGCAATTCATCAATTACAGTCCATGTTTTTTTTTTTTTTTTTTTTTTTATCCCTACACTGGTTTCAGTGGAGATTTCTGTTCATGGATTTCTATTCCAAAGTTTTTTTTGGTTTTTTTTTTTTTTTGAGAGAGTCTCACTCTGTTGCCCAGGGTAGAGTGCCATGGCATCAGCCTAGCTCACAGCAACCTCGAACTCCTGGGCTCAAGCGATCCTCCTGCCTTAGCCTCCCAAGTAGCTGGGACTACAGGCATGTGCCACCATGCCCAGCTAATTTTTTTTATATATATATTTTTAGTTGTCCAGCTAATTTCTTTCTAGTTTTGGTAGGCGGGGTCTCGCTCTTGCTCAGGCTAGTCTCGAACTCCTGGCCTCAAGTGATCCACCCGCCTCAGCCTCCCAGAGTGCTAGGATTACAGGCGTGAGCCACCGCGCCCGGCCCCAAAGTTTTGATTCTCTGTATCCAGCCTGTCTGTCTCTCCAATGTAGACGGCAGTGGTTTGCCCAGTGACCTTACTTCTCTTCTGGATCTAAGAGTTGATTTTTCAGTTGTTCAGCTTTTTACTTGCTGCTAGGATAGAACAGTGGCTTCCAGGCTTCTTACATGTTATACCAGAAACTGAAACAGCTGTTTTATGTTTTTATATAAAGAGAAAAAGGTCTTTATCAGCTGAAGTATGCTAAATCATATTTTCTAAGACGTTACAGTAATTTTGTATAGATTTATTCATTTTTTTTTCTGTTTATTCTTTGGATTTGGAGTGGTTCAAAAGATTAATAAATACTTACAATGGCATGTTCTTCTAACAGGGTATCAAAGTCCAGAATCTTTATTGATTTTTATTTTTGTTTATTTATTTTATGGTTGACGTGCTCCACTTCATTTTTTGTTCCCTTTCATCTTGCAGAGCCGTAAGATTTCCCATTTTGCTTTTCCTTTTGTTACTAAATAGTAAAAGCTTCTTCTCTCTCACTTTTGGTCTTTTTCTTCCCCAGAAGCCCCTGGGCACTGCCATGTCAAGTGACTGACGTGTGCTTTTAAATTCTTTTACGGCTACCTATGCTCTGGTCTACTAAGATTCATTGCAGAGTGGAACGACTTACTCTTTCTGGTCTTTGTTTCTGGTTCCACTTTAGTCCCGTTACAGCTTCTCTCTAGTTTCTTCCTTGAGCCTTTCCTCTGACTGCTCCTCCTTGACCTCAACAAGTTGTTCAATGGCAGGAGCAGAAGAGATCATTTTCTGGGGTTTGATGTTTTTGTGTCCATTTTTCTTTCTTTTTTGGTTACAGTTATTTTGAAATTAAGCCATCCTCTATCTTCAAGTATGTTGAGTACATTGTTCAAAGGTAGTTTTGTTTCTTTCTTTCTTTTCTGGATTATCCTGTAGGAAATACTGAGGGACACAGACGTAACCTCCACTAGTCCTTCAGCTACACTTTACTTCCCTTTTCCATGAGAAACCAGAGTTCAAACATTCTGTGCAGGAAGTAGCCTTAAGAAGGCATTGCCAAAATTCTGCCCAGTGTATAGTTAATTCTATCCCTAAGTCTTCATACGGAATTATAATCTAAATAGGTTCAAGATCAATTTACTTTAAAATTCTCTTTATTAGTAATTTTTTCATGTGTGCTTTTAAAAATATTTATTCCCCCAAAAGTAAGGAAACAGATTGCTGAGTCTTTAGGAAGCAGACTCCTACCTTCAATATGCCCAAAGTCCCAGTATACGTAATTACAGAGTCATGCCTGTCTAATGTCTTTCTTGCATGTAATATGCACATTCACTGACAAAGAATGTAATTTCATCATGAAGTTCAAATTTAGAAGACATCTTAGTGGTTATCTGGTATGATGAGAAGTTAAAAACCTAGGCAATTAAAACAACTTTAAAAATTTGTCATAGATAATTGTCTGAGTCATTCCTAGAAGCCAGGTTTTCTGATTCTCAGTCCAGCGTTCTATATTTTATGCTTTATTTCCTCATTTATATGAAAAAATGTTTTGGCAGTATTGGGAACTACGTAATCATTAAGAGTTAAGTTTAGTTCTCTAGCCTGAACAGAAAACTCAGATTCTATGTACTTCCCTTAAGTTATTTTACTGCCAGTCAGAGCTTCCAAATAATATTGAGAACACTGATGATAGTGTTAAAAGCAAACAAAGTTGATCCTTACATCAATCAGTAAATGTAGGATTTCTAACAAGTTTCATGAAATGTTAAAAATAATTATCAACCTACATTTCTGCCTTTATAGATCCAGGTCCTCATGGACCCCTGAACTAGGTAAGTACCCATAAAGAAGTTGTTTATTAGACTCCTTTTAACTAGGACATTCTTTGTCTTTCTGATACTATATATCGAATCATTGTATTATGCAATAGAAGCCCAAGAAAACCTGCTTAGCTGTAAACATGCTAACTGACAGTAAGGAATTTGAATTTTGATGTATTTATAAACAACTTTCTTTTCTTTTATCATGCAACAACTGAGTAAGTTTATATATATGAAGGCAGGATAAAGACTGGTCAAAATGGACTTTCACGATTTTCTAGCTCTCAAATATATGGGCCTCTTTTTACTATAGTCTTCAAATCTGGGATCAAATAAACAGATTGGTTTTGCGAGAGACACAAATTTGTCACCACTATCACCCGTAAGTATTACATACATTGGTGCACACTGCTTTGTTTTTGAAGGGAAGAAAATTCAACCCAGTCTTTATAAACTGATTTTCACATAAGTGACATTTTCTCATGTTGTCAGCATTCAATTTTCTATCAATATACTTAACACATTTTCATAAACTGCTAAATTCAAATGTGATACTAACCCTAAATGAAGCATGGTTGTACTCTTAGAGGCTCTGATGCTGAAACAATGGCAAGTCATAAACACTCACCAATGGCCCATTTCCATGGTGAAGTTTCTTATTGCAAACTCACCAAAAACTGTTGACCTCTGGACCCAAAGACCATCAATAATCCAGCTCACGGAGATGGAATATAGTGAACCAGCAGCATCATTTGGCTGTCACCAAGTTAACATCCTATCATAGGTTGAAAAGCGATTTATCCAATATTTCAACTGCCAGGGAGAATTCTTTATTAGCTTTTGGATAGGTTTGCCTTTCAATTGGATGATTTGAATAGCTTCCGCGGTAGGAGAGATGCTGCCCTCAGATAATGATTTTGCATTTCACCTCATCATTAATGCTTTGGACCTCAAGGGAAGTCACTGTGCCTTTGATGAAGGTCGAAGCATTTTATAACCTTAATAAAGGCTCACAGCCCCAGGAACAGCAAGTGTGAGCAAGTGTGGGGAACTGATTGAATAAAAATATAACTAAATTGCCACTTTAGACTATACCAGCTGAAGGATTCCAAACACAAATCAATACTTAAAGAGTACAAGTGTGCAATGGTACCCCAAACTTCAGTGCTATTCAAAACTACATACATACAGAAATTGACATAATGCCAAAAAATGAGAGGAAACTATCTTTTTCTCCTTTGGGACAAAGTTTTTTTTCCCTGATATTTTGTATTTAATTGCTAAATATTTTACATGAATGCTATACAGAGATGGGCTAATAAAGATTTTAATAGATTTGAGTTCAAAACAATTCATAATCATGGTTATTAGTTATTATAATTTTGTTACTATATAGTTTAGGTTGCTATATTTTGAAGTGTGAAATAAATACAAGAGATGAACACCAATGATTATGAGAACTACATTATCATTTACATTTTCCAAAGGATAAATGACTCTATCCCAAACATTACTAATAAATTACATCTTTCAATAGATTATATAAGGGTGCTTTCTAGGGAAATCATCCCAGCTTACAAATCCTGTGAACTCTTTTTCAGTTTTCCTAGGCTTCTATTTCATTCCTTCAGGCATAGTTTACTGGCTAGACTTATGTTCGTAGAAACTGAGAAAGGAAACAAGAGCTGCTATGCTAGGCACTGGGATAGAATAATATTTCATCTGTTTTGACCTTCACAGAAATCTTTAGAGAAAGGCATTATTATTCCTATTCACAGACCATGGATCAGAAAGGTTAAATAATTTTGCAAGGTCATACTCTTGATAAGTATCAGAGCTGAGTTCTGCTGAATTCTTCTTAGCTTTCAAGTGCAATAAACCATTCTGTCTACTGCAGCAATAAAACAGAACAGGCCAAGAGAGGATGGAGAATGACCTACACTAGGACAGTGGTTGGCATGCTGGAAATGATCCTCAGACTGGTAAGACACTTGATTGGAAGGCTGATTCTCAGGGTACTAATACCAGGGAGCCTGGCATGACAAGTTCAATTAGGGGCAAGTAAAGCTCTGGTTTGAGTTAGCAATGCAAAGTGGAAAAATATTCAGCCTTGTAAAGAGGCAACTGCTAGAAGCCCACTAGGTTTTCCAAGAAATTATCCCATATGCTACAGGAAAGTCTCAGTTCTTCAACTTTATTTGTCTACTTCCCTATGAATTCAAGCTATGTGAGGGCAAGGCAGATCTCTCTTTCACTTTATTTCAATTATCCATAAAATGCTTGCTAAAATGTAGGTTTTAAATAAAGGAATAACAAACAAAGGTGATCAAAATTCAAGTGAGGCAGAGGAAAAAATTCAGAGTTGGGGTTCAGATACACTAAGCCCGAAGGCACTGTTTCTGGGCATAGGCAGCATCCAGGAATGGGAACATATTACTGTGCCCAAGAATTCTAGAATTTAAGAACAATGCTTATTAACTTTAACTCCTTCACTAAGTTGTGCCATGTCAATTTACCAATCTTTAGAACCAGAACTACTCTTGAGTTGGCTCAACTTGCAATACAGAGTAGAAAGTCATTTGATTGACGAAGGTTTATTCAATATTCCCATTGTCTTTGTAACTTGATATACCCACCATTAAACCAAACCTGGTGCTGACCTTCCTGGGTCACTCATTCCAGCTCCAATAAGCTCCATGTCTGAGCCCACATCCTAAAATGTCTTTATCCTTTTATCTTAACATTTATTCATTCATTCCTTTGTTCTCAAATATTTATTACTGCCATACTATGCACTAGGCAATGAGGATAAAATAGTTGAATAGCTATTATGGAGTATACCAACTGGCAAGGAAAACAGGAAACTATGCAAGGACTGATAGTGTGAAAAGTTTTTGATAAGGGAAAATATGGAATGGTAGGAAATTGTATGCATGGTATCCCCAGTTATTTTGTCTACGGTCAGAGTGCCCACCTGGCATTAAGTTATTATTCAAGTCTTCCTGTTATTAGATATAGAGAAGGGATATTTTCAATCAGCTTGTTTGCTTTCTTGGGCATTGTGAATCTTGAGCTGATCCATATTCCCTTTTTGCTTTTAGCAGTGAGATGATTAAAGCTGGAGGTGCAACCTCTGCCTGCAGTTAAATGTGCTAATTCCATCCTTTCCTGATCTGTTTCTTTCTACTTGTCTCTTTTCCTGCACTACTGATTTCATTCTCATATCTTTTCTAAGTTGCTTTAATGAGTGGAATGATATGGAATAAAAATAAATAAACACATCACCCCCAAAATAACCCTCTTACTAATTGATCATCTGGCAACCTTGCACATGGCTATTATCTTGTATATTTTTTTCCTAGTCAATTAGGCAGAGGGTAAAATTGGAATTTCTTTACCATATTATATTGAATGATTCAGGCCATTCTAGAAGAGTAAGACCCCCTCTTCCTAACTTTACAAATTAGGTGTTCTTAAAAAAAAGTGATTAAGTATTTTGGGGCAGAGCACCTTTTTTTCTTGTTTAAGGAAATAATTTTTTAAAGCTGCAAATGATATAGCAAAAAACAGATAACCACAGAATTTTTATACTTAAGGATTAGCAAAAAAAAAATGGGCTATAAGTCATGGATGACTTTCGTGGAAGAGGAAGAATGTAATGGAGAAGTGAGATTATACCTATAAGGAATGATGCTTTTGCCTCTGGCTTGTAGAACACAGAGAGATGAATGAACAAGCTCAAGACCCCAAGTTAGAATTATGTTTGGTAAATATTTCCATGCATTTAAAGAAAAATTCTCCCATTTTAATATAATGAAATGTATCTTTTGTTGTTTTTAAAAACAAATATACACACACAAAAAAACACAAAAACAGGCTTTTCCTCCTAAGAGTCTATCTGAATTTCAATAGCTCTTACCAGGTGGTAGGTTGTGTGTTATAAAGCAATAAAGGCCAATAAACACAGACCTTGCATTTGAAAATCAAACCTACTTATTTGGCCAGGTGCAAGGTAGTTCATACCTGTAATCAATTCTAGTGCTATGGAGGCCAAGGCAGGAGAATTGCTTGAGCTCAGGAGTTCGATACCAGCCTGAGCAAGACCAAGACCCCATCTCTACTAAAAATGGAAAAAATTAGCCAGGCATGGTGGTGTGCTCCTGTAGTCTCAGCTACTTGAGAAGGGGAGGCTGAGGCAGGAGGATCACTTCAGGGTAGGTGTTTGAGCTGTGAGCTAGGCTGACACCACAGCACTCTAGCCCAGGTGACAGAGCGAGAAAAAGCCTACTTATTAGAAGAAATGATTAGGCTCTAAAGTTTATGCCTAGTAATTCGAACCTATTTTAAAATGTGGAAAAAAGGAAAAGTTGTGAGATTTTAATTTTCTTCCTATATTGTATGTATTTTGGTATTAACAAACCATGGCTATAATTCTTCATTAATCTTCAAATCAAACTGGTCTTTATTAAAAGTTTTATGGTGATTTCAAAAAATAGTCATTGTTGTTAATAGTTAATAAATCCTACTTACAAAAATAGAAAAGTAGGCAAAAGTCACGAAGAAACAACTCACACACACAAATAAAAAAACCCACAAAATCCATTAAATAAATGAGAAAATATTCAACTTTATAAATAATGCAAGCAAAAACAATGTCATTATTTTCACTTATCAAATTGGCAAAGATCTTTTTAAAAGATCATATCCAAGTTGACAAGGAATTTTTATGAAATAGATGAGTCTTCCTATACATTGAGTGGATGATGAATTGGTATTTTTAGGAAAGTTTGGTAATATGTGCCAAAATCACTAAAAATGCTGATACATTTTGAAACAGATATTTCACATCTGGGAATTTTCTCTGAGAAAAGAAGCAGTAAATGACAGATATAATATTTATCAAAATGTTAACAGCAGTAATAAAATATAAACATGTAAATATTCAATAATAAAAAATATTTTAACAAATTATAGTATGTTATGTGGCAATTAAGTATATTTTGAAAACATTCTTAATGTACCACAAAGGTGGAAAAATTAGAATATAAACTATATATATGAAAAGATGACAATTTTAGAAAGTAAAAAAATAAATAATCTACACATGCAATATAGGATAAAAAAGCTAACTGAAAATTCACCAAAATACTAGCTATGATTTATTTAATAAGATTACGGTGACATTTTATAAATTTTTATACCTGTATTTTTCTGTAAACTATTAGATTGTAAGCCAGAGAGAGAAAGAGAGATGGGTTTTGAAAACCTTGCGTTCTATGCACAGTGGGTACCTAGTAGCATTTGTTTAAATGAAAGCAGAAATATAAACAAGCAAATGTAGTTATTAAAGATCTGAAAAGCCCAGCCTTGCAAAAAAAAACAGAGACTAACAATTCTGAAGATAACATATGAGTGACCAAGGGAAGCAGCGTGAATACTTTCACTTATGAAAGAACCATGAGATATTGCATAATTAATGCAAAACTGTGAAAATGCCTGCTTTCATGACCTGATATGAAAGATCTACACACATAAAACCTCCTCAGACTTCAATTTGTCTACTTTGTTGAAAGACTGAGTCAGCATCTGCTGGGAAACCATCTTACCTTTCAAAGTCCGTACACCCTGGTGAGTCAACACTTCACCCAATCAACTCAAAATTTCCTCTAGGACATATGTTTGTGTCATTTATATATTTTAGTGTGGGAAAAACAGGGACATTATTTTCTATATGGCTATGGATAATATATATCACAGAAGATTTTCACTTTTCACATTTTGTGCATTCCTTTCTCTATACTTTTGTTTATTTGCTTATTCCTTTTAAGATAAACCCTTATTTTCTCCTCTCTTCGTGCAAGTGTAATATCTTCTCCAAGGCCCAAGATCTTTCGTCTTCCGTGAAAACTTCCTTGACTTAACAGTTCTTACTGTATCTTTCCCCAAATCATTGCAATCTCTAAAAAGCTTAACAATTGATCACAAAGTATTTTTTTCCATAGCTTTCCAACTAGTTTGAGGATACTGGAAAGTAGGAATCTTGAGGTACAATGGTACTGTTTTTTCACCACAGTGCCCAACACAATGCTGATCACACTCAATAAAGGCTAACTGAATGATTTTCAAACATGTTAGAAATAGTTCAATGTTCCCACAGCAGGCTTTTATCAAAACAGTTCAGTGCATTGGATACTATGAGGTTTTTAAAGAGAATACTCCAAGGAACGTAAAAGAATTTGGACCAGATGGGTGTTCATTTCAATATGGCAGGGGAACATTTCCAATGCTGAACGACTGATTCTTTCCACCTCCTCCTGTGTAGACTCTGGCTTGTCACACCTTAATTATTTAACAGCCCCCTGCCTGGAACGAAACCAGAAGAGATTGGCTCATTAATGTTCCATTGCAGCACACATTCTTTCCAAAAGCCTTTAAGAGACTCATGAATATTTCATTGTCTCCATCAGTGCCAAGAAGATGGCACCATTATCTAGGAAACCAAATGCCACTTGCTACGTTTGCTTCCCTGAGATACTTACATCCAAACAGGGTGCGTTCCCTCAACGATCATTTCTGCGAGTCCACACATTTTAACAGGTGACATAGATGCAAAACAGAATCTGAAACAGGGCAACCAATGAAACAAAGCATGGTGGGGTGGGGAGCCGGTTCTCTTTAAAGGCAGGTGCTCACTTCAGAGTGGGTATATAAATTCAATCAAAACTCAAGAGAAATTAATAAAGTTTAATCTAACCTAATTTCTCAGTGGCAATTTAGGAAAGTTAAAAAAATTTTCAGGGAGGTAAATCTGACCATAGAAGATGCTTTAATTGACAATTTTTCCTTTTTTTTCCTTTTTTTCTTTTTAAAAATAATACTAAATACCAAGAAAACTCTAAGGAGTTTGAATCTTTAATGTAATGTTTCTCACCCTCTCCTTTCACACTCTTCCCTATATGCTCAAGAGCCATATGACTGGGGACATAAGGAAGAGCTGCTTTTACTCAAATATATCCAAGCTGTGAGCCAATTTTGAAAATAGAATCTAAAAAACAAGAAAGTAAAGAAAAGTGTACCACATGTCAAAGTACCATGGGTCCACAATGGCTAGTGAATTATAATATATAAAACATAGGACATAATAAGGATAAACCTTGAATCATTGAATGATAGCATATTTTCTAAATATTTATTCCATTGAAAATATACATTTCACACATTAGGATTCCTGCAAAAAGCACAGGTATTATTTTCCTATTTTATAAGTGAGAAAACTGACATATGGAAAAGTTCAGTGATTCCTCTCAAAAAAATATATAGCCAGCTGATGGTGGATCTAATTGTTAAAACACACAACTTTTAATCAGTCCAGATCTCTTTAATTGAAACCAGGGGTTGTATTTTTAAGGGACATTCCTCTCCTGGAAATTTAATGATAATATTCTCTAAGAAAGATTAACTCTCTAATTTAAGCATAATTTCAAAGTATTTGGAAGTTGTGTACAAGATTTAGTTCAAAATTGGCTTGAAAAACTCTGAAATATCTCCAGCTGACAATTAATTATCTTTTTTTCATAATTTTAAAATAATTTTTGGAAATATCTGATTACTAAGAATAGGCCATTTAGAATACAGTATTGGACACAAGCTTAGCAGTTCAGTATCACTCATTTGAATTTCTCATTAGACCATGTTCTTTTCTGTTTATTTCCAAAGGCACATTTTTTCCTATCTTCATGAGAAGGACAGGTCATTAACTGCAATTTGACAACAGAACAATTAAAATGCAGGTTGACCATTGCTAAGATAGTAACAGTAGAGTTACCATATTATAACTTCAGCTAGTAGCATGAGCTGCCATCTTTTTTAAACTAAATCCATTCTTGAGACAATCTCTAAAGATTAGAATTTCCTGTAGTTTGAAGTTTTTTTGTCTTCCTGATCCACTACTTTTACCACCGTCACTTTTCTACTGTGGCCAGAAAAACCAGAGAAGCTTTATAGTTATAGACAACAAGCAGCATCAACTCATTTCAGGGGCACAGAGAGTATCCCTACCCTACTTACCAGTCCCCTCCTACCCATTGAACAAGGTTATTAATAAGAGTCATGGTGCTTCCATGATTCAGCAAATGCAGTGTGGTTCCCTGAGACTCACGTCCCTGAGATTGGACACAGAGCCAAAACCTTAAGTGCTAGCCCTATAAAGTGACAAAGGCTTCAAACAACCTCAATGGGCTTCTCAGATGGAAGCAGTCTTCAAATCTTCACTATCTGTAAGGCATCTAACAAACAGATGTTTGTCAGATGTGTTAATCAGTCATTTCTATTTAGGTGAAATAATTGTCTTTCATTTCAAACATATCAAAATTCAGAGAAACAAGGGAAAAGAAGGCAAACACAAAACCTGGCAAGATTGTATGCAGCCAAATACTTGAGACGTAAATGTCACAAATGCATTTATTCAGCTGTCTTGTCTTTGTCAAACTGTGAGGTGAACAACACAAAATCTTTCATTTTGTTAAGCCACTGAGTTTTGGAGTTGTTTTTTTTAAAACATCTAGCATTGGCCGGGCGCGGTGGCTCACGCCTGTAATCCTAGCACTCTGGGAGGCCGAGGTGGGCGGATCGTTCTGAGCTCAGGAGTTCGAGACCAGCCTGAGCAAGAGCGAGACCCCATCTCTACCAAAAATAGAAAGAAATTAAT
>CAUYSK010071904.1:0-16866 GCA_963575035.1 Avahi laniger | reverse complement strand
AATCCCTAGAGAGTATTTCTGCCATGTGATCACCCTAGTGTTGATCAGTTAGTACCAATTTGATGGCGAGTACAAGTGGAGCCCATTCTTCTGCTCTTGCGGTGCCTCACTTTGGATAATGGGCTTAAATTTAATCCAGGAAAGTATAAGAGGTGCTAGATCACTGTCGTTTCTTATGATTGAGTAATATTCCATTGTAAACATATACCAAATTTTAATAATCCACTCATGGATTGACGGGCACTTGGGTCGTTTCCACATTCTTGCAATAGTGAATTGTGCTGCCATAAACATTTGGGTTTTTAATGTATCTTGAATCTCCAGCACTTGATGAAAAGCCTAGGAGAGGTGTGATGGAAAGCCACATGGGCCACCGAAGGGCTCTGAGTGTTGAAGACTCTCTTTATTATGTCAAATACCTTGAGACCTGGGGGTTTTGTTTGTTTGTTTTCAATTATAAATATTGCTCTTAGGCTTAGCCATCATGTGGGTTGTTTAAAAATGTTTGAGTTGTTTGATTTGTTGTCTTGGCTCAGAAAAAGAAAAATAAGAAAGAGAATGAGAGGAGCTAGTTGAGATAAAAGAGAAAACATAGGAAGGATTTAGAAAGTAGAAGGGACTGGGATCATCTGCATGGCCATCCTGGAAAGCACTTGAGGAATGATGTGGGGTAGAATGTTTCTCTGTGCCAGCTCCCACTGGCCCAAACAGTTTATTTATTGCCCAAAACAGGGGTGGAGAAACAGGGCCAGAGGGAAGAAGTCTGGGTGGTGGGGGAGGGGAGGTGGTTAGAAGTATGGTGTCGTAAGCAAGAAGTTCATAAATTGGGTGCTAAGCCTAAGAGAGGCCACAGATTTGAAATTTTCTAATCATCCTCTATATTATAAATGATAAAATAGAAGAAAATATATTTTCTGAAATTTTCAGTTTAACATCAATACTTCTCTTTTTGAGAGCATTAATACAACTTTAGTACGAGACTTTAAACCCACTTTATGAGTCTTGTCCTAAAACAACTCAGTCATTCAGAAGAGGATCATCTGCTTTGGGGACCCTGGGTGGCCAGCCTTCCATGTCATGGGCCTTTGCAGGACGCCAGGCTTGCAGTTGCTCCCACAAATCAGTGTGAGCTCAAACGGGACTCATTCTCACCCTGGGTGAAGTGAGGTCAAGTTGGGAGGCCAACTTCTATTTTTCATTCAAAAGGCAGATATTATAAGATCTACTGTCTTAGCACATTTCAAATATACGGTACAGTATTATTAACTATAGTCACCATGCTGTGCATTGTATCTCCAGAACCTATTTATCTTATAACTGCAAATTTGTACCTTTTGATCAACATCTCCCCATTTCTCCTAGCTCCTAGCCCCTGGCAACCACCCTTCTACTCTCTGTTTCTATGAGTTCAACTCTTTTAGTTTACACATCACACACATACACACACACACACACACACACACACACACACACAGAGTAATGAATGTGTTAATTAATTTGATTGTGGTCATCATTTCTTAATGTATATGTATATCAAACCATCATGTTGTACACTTTGAATGTATACAATTTGTATTTGTTAATTATACTTCAATAAAGCTGAGGGAGGGAAGCAGATATAAGTTTTTAGATCACCGGTGTTTCCATTTGCCTTTGCCACTTATGCAGAAAATTAAGGGCTGATTTTAATCACATGGTTATTTTGAATTATTGGAAGCATAGACTCACTCTCTTGAGAAAGCAATGTGCCAGAAGCTCAGGGTTTTCAGCACACTTTTCCAAATCTTTTAGAAAAGTCCTGGGAAAATAAAGGTACACAGGTAATAATGTTTTGATTTTTACATGTATAGGATTAAAAATTTTTTTTTTAAGTAAAATCACATAAGGTTTTAAGAGGCGCCTAGAAAAATGTTGTTCTCTAGGCTTGATTGCTCTTATCTTCTGCATACTAATTTGAAAGAAAAAGATGTATTCTCAGGCATTACTGTGATTACCCTGAAACCACTGGCAGCTGTTCTAGTAATTCTGAGCACTACCCACAGCCACGCAGGACTCACTGATGCGCCCCACCACACGGTAATATGTATCATGAACTGCTACTGCTGCTGCTGTGACTAATGTCACTGAGAGCTTACTGTAAGCCAGGCTAAGTGCCTCACAACTAATATCTCATTTAATCCTTGACCAAACCCTCCAGGATAGGGTTTCATAAATATGAAACCTGAGGCTCAAAGATGCTGAATATCTTCTCTAGGGAAAGAAGCAGAAAGGGGTTTCCATTTCAGTTTTCTGTCTGGACAAGGGATGGGGTTAGGAAACAACTGTGGTTCAATTCTCCAAACACTCTTTACCCCTTCATGAATTAGGTGTGACCTTGGAGTCATCACTGTAAGTAAAGTGAGTCAACAGGTTACCATCTCCACACGTATAAAACAAAAGTGTTGGAAGATGATTTCCAAAGTTCCTTCCCCTACAGTTCTCTAGAACTCAACATCCAAGCAGCCCTGTGTTAAAAATACAATTTGTTTGACCAGTTAGCATTTTCTAACACCTTACTTCCCAGCATCATCCTATGATAATGCTACGTGGACATGTGTTTTGGCCATTGCAGCATTCCCACTGCACAGTGTCTGGCACAGAACAGGTGCTCGGTAGATGCTGATACATGAATAAATAAACAAACAAAGGAACATTCAACATGCATATCTGACATCAAGTGCATGTCTCTGATGTCTTTTCCCCTCTTCCTCAAGGAGACTGTGGAGCTTCTCCCATCCTTCTTACCCCATCCCACCCCAACCCAATCCACTGACTCCAAACCACTTGCTTAAGCCTGAAAACATTTAAGGACCTTCATTTCCAAATTCCATCTGTCTCATTTCCACCCTTCTCTTATTTCTCATTTTTCCTGATAATGTGAATTATTATATACCTGTTGTGAAAGTCATAAATTTCTCTAATATTCCCAAAGAGAAAGTCTTTGTTATTCTGAAGGACATCTGGAATTAGATGTTTCAGCCAAATGAAATCCATTGGAGTGATATATCCCTGCAGAGGTAGAAACAAGATAGGTTTTACAGATATGAACATATAAGAGATCATCTGAATTAGCTACTCCAGAAACCAAAATTTCAGTGAAATCATTGGGGAATATGGCACACACGTTTCCTGAAAGCTATTCTGTCAAATACTTTCTTTTGATATCATTTTCCTCATATGTCCATCTATAGGAGATGGCTTAATGGAAATGATAATAAAATGTCATTTTATGGGAAGGACAAATGTATTTTTTAAATGTTTATTAGTTATACAAGTCCAATGTGAAAGACAGGAAAAAAACTTACCCATGATTTTATGACCCAATGCTATGACTAATATGTTTTATTGTATTTCTTTCATGACTTTAAAAAAACTCATTGTACATGGTTATAATCACAATACATAATATAATTTTGATTGCTTTTTCATGTATGTTTTAGATTCAGCTTGTAAGTTCTACATATATATTATTTTAAAGTTAATCTTATATCAGGAGCACTTTTCAATGTTGCTACATATTATCTAAAATAATTATCTTTTAACACGTGAATAATGTTTATTTAGCATATATACCACACTTTATTAAATGCTCCCTTTTTATTGGGCATATTGGTTGCTTCTGACATTTTATTATAAAATGCTATAATAAATAATTTTATACATATGGCTTTTTTTTGAAAATTATTCCTTTAGGAAAAGAAAGAAAACATGTATATTCACTCTTTAGAAAAAAGGCTCCTTTAAAAAATGAGAAATAATTTTCCTTTATTAAAGTATAAAAAATTCTTACATTATAATATTCTTTGTTGGCAAGTATATGGTGAACCTAGCTGGGCATTGCTGGAATCAGTATGAATTGGCGTAATTCTTTGGAAGCTATTTGGCTACACAGATCAAGAGCCATAAGAGTGTTCTTATTCCTATTGGAGAGACACTTGTGATGTTATAAGATCTGAAACTTTGGTGGGAATTCTAGAGAAATATGGCAACTATTTTGAGTTTCTTTGTGTCACAAAACTTCTCCAGTTTGAATCTGTGCTTGAGACCCACTCCCCACATCTACTTACATCAATTATGCTTTTCATTTCTTTTATATAAATCTCTTCAGTCTCAAGCAAGTCACGTATAATGCACCTGAATCACAGCAGCAGGTGGGAGGTTGAAAGAGAGAGAGAGACAGAGGGAGAGAAGAGTGCTCTTTTAGAATTTTTTTAAAATAACGCTCATCAGTACAGTTCCCCTTAGTGGCTCAGCTACTTAGGTTCTAGTCAGTTCATTCTGTTCTATTGAACACACAAGGCCAGCATCTCACAAAAGCACACTCTGGTCACACTGGTATCAAGAAGAAACACCAAGGTTAGAGGACCCAAAATCTATTAGTATAACCAGTGAATGACCTGTCCTCTGGGTGGGCCATATAGTGCCAGGGGGCCAAGAGGGCAGACATTAGGGTTGAAAATACTGGGTTTGGATCCTTGGTCAAGGAAGATCTGCCTGACCCCCATCTACATTGTACATGGGGTTTCCCGCATTTTCTCTGCAGTTTTCTGTTGTTGCATTGCTCACATCAAGATCTTTGACTCACAGGGATGTATTTTGCTGTACATGGGGTTAGATGTGTGCCAGATTCTTCCTCTGGCATTGGATGTTTCACTGTGATTTTCTAGGCCAAAAGATAGGAGCTTTGTCCACTTCCCTCAAGGATGGCTGGTGGAGGATGTGGTGGGCAGAAATCTAAGATGGTCCCGAAGATTCCCAGCCCCTGGTATATATGCACCTCTTCCACGTTAGACAATCAAACACCAATTTAGGTGCTGCTATGAAGGGATTTTGCTGTTCAGTTGACATTAAAATAGGTAATCCTATTGGGCCTATCCTAATCACATGAACTTAGATCTGGATCCAGAGGTCGGAGAGATTAGAAACACAAGGATTCAACACAAGGAGATTCCCTTTTGCTGACTTTTGAGATGGAGGGGGCCATGTGGCAAGGAATGTGGGCAGCCTCTAGGAATGGAGAGTGACCCCCCCACTGAGCAGTGAGGAAGCAGGGAACTCAGTCCCAGTAAGGAACTGACTCCTTCTACAACCACATGAACTTAGAAGAGGATCCAGAGCTCCACATGAGAATACGGTGAGCCAACATCTTGATTTTAGCTTTATGAGACTTTGAGCAGAAAACCTAGTCCTGCTGGTCCTGCTGTGCCGGGGCTCCTGTCACAAGGACACTGTTAGCTAATCTGTTAAATCTTTAGTTTCTATACAGCAATAGAAAACCAACAGAGTGAGGCCAGTCCCCACATCTATCCCAGGAAGACTGTTTTCTTTCTCTCCTTAGCCTATATGGCCACATTTATGCTTTCTTTTAGAGCTCCAAGTAGGTAAGTGTTTCTACAAGTGTTCATGTGTAGAATATACACATATATGGTTTCTTGTGAACTGGTGGTGGATTATCTATTAAATGACAGCCTCTCTCAGAAAAGCATATCTTTCTTCTCACAAAAACGGATATGGCAAGGGACAAAAACATCCAACAGAAAAAAAAAAGAGGGGGGGAAGGATACAAAATAGGAAATTCACACAAATATACAAGTGATTTATGAAAAATATACTCAATACACACATTCAAGAAAGGCATATTGAAAAGGAGTAACAATTTTTATCGACTAGAATGGCCAAATTTCAAACCTCCAAGAAAGACTGATCAATGAGGATGAGGAAACACCCTCCGGACAATATTGGTAGAAGTGTCAGTGTGTGCTCTTTGGAAGATAATGTGGAACTATCTCATCAAAATTTAAAACACATGCTCCTTGACTCAGTAATTTCACTTCTAGGAATGTTCATTGTTTGTAATTGGAACAATAGACCAATATCTGCAATAACAATCAGATATAAGCTGGAAATTACTTAAGTGCTCATCAAAAAATCATGGCACAGACATATAATGAAATGTCATGCAGTTGTTAAAAAGAATGAGGCTGATTGAAACATGCTGATATGACAGAGCCCAGGTCTTTTAAGTGGGAAAAAAAAAAGCATTATGTAGAACAGTAGGCAAACTATGACTATTTGTATACAAACAAGTGTGTATGTATAAATCTATGTAAAATTGTACAAGCTTAGAAAATGTATGCAAACAAACTTAAGACATTGTTAACAGTGATTGCTTTTGGAGAGTGATACTGAAGGCTAAAATATGGAGAAGTAGAATTTCTGTATTTTACTCCACACCTTCTACAATGTTTTATTTTTTTAAAAAATGAAATATTTACTGCTTTTATAATTTAAAAAAATGGTTTACATGACATTTTAAAATGTTACTGTAGGTAATAACATATAAACTCCATTTGAGAGATATAAATAAATCATACAATTTACATATTTTATAGCTAACAATTACTTAAAATGACCATTTTTGTATAAATGCTTATTTTAATAAGACAAAACTGATAAAGACTGACAAAGGAGATACATTGGTAGAGGAACAATTTCTAGGAGTGTAAAGACTACCAAAAAGTTACTTTAAGATCCCATTTAGCTAAGAGTCACTGAGAAAGAGGTTCCTGTGCTTTTTATAAATCATCCTGCAACGACGACAGTTGCTATGTCAGAAGGAAATGCAAGCCTGTACAATATATTTCTATGAGCCTTGACATCAAGCAGGACCACAGCAACAGTTTGACATTCACAGAAAACCCGAGTATAATCGGCCTTTTATGCCCTCATGAAGCATTGGTCTTAAGCAACTTGGCAAACCAGCTTAAGAATGTATTGACGATTAAGTGAAGTCAGAAGGCAGGAATAACTAGAATGTGGGCAGAAATAAATCTTATTATTCAACAATTATGTAGGAACTTAAGACACTCTTTGGAACGTTTAGGAATCTGACACAGGAAAATATTCACAACTCAGAAGGAAAAAAAATCCCTTATCAGGTCATATCCCAACTTATAGTTTGGAAAATACCCTAGAGATCTCATCCAACTGCTTCATTTTACCTGCTGGAGTGTAATACCTCAAACTCCAATGATAGGAATACCTCTGAACACTGGCTGCCCACATCTCAGTTCAGATTAACATGTAAATTAAAAATAGCTCTTATACCTAAGCCATTGTTCTTTCTTTTTTCTCCTGTATTCCCTACAAATATCTTTATAAAATCGGAGAGAATTTATGATTCTTATGGCTGCCTAAAGCATAAGCATGTTCATAAAAGAGAGACTCTTAAGGATTTATCATCTAAAATCATCAAGTATTTATAACACAGATGAACACCAGAAAACATTGGGGGTACTCAGGTAATTTAAAAACCTTTAAGCACCTACAGCAATTTATGTCCTAATGGATATCTACGAAGAGATGGAGGACTGTAATTAGGTTACAAATGGAGTTTATGATGCTAGAGCAGCCTGCACTAATGTACTGTGCACTAGTGTACATCCTGGTCCTTTGTTTTATATTTCATAATAGACCCCACCCCCTTCAGTCTTAAGGGGGAAACAGAGGCATAATGTGATTAACTGATTGACTGATTGATTTTTGAGACAGAGTCTCACTCTGCTGCCCAGGCCAGAGTGCAGTGGCATGATCATAGCTCACTGAAGCTTCAAACTCCTGCACACAAGTGATTCTCCTGCCTTAGCCTCCCAAAGTGCTCAGACTATAGGCATGAGCCACTGCACCCGCCCCACTTAAAGGAATGTTTCTTCTCTGAAGCCATAATTCACCGTAGCATGAAACAGAACTTTGGCTATCTGGTTCCATTCTATATGATGCCTTACACTTGTTTCAGATGATGCCATAACCAAGGGGAAAGAATGGAAAGAAAGTCTTTAAAAAATGCAGCCTGAGCAAGAGCGAGACCTCATCTCTACCAAAAATAGAAAGAAATTTATTGGACAGCTAAAAATACATATAGCAAAAATTAGCCGGGCATGGTGGCACATGCCTGTAGTCCCAGCTACTTGGGAGGCTGAGGCAGTAGGATCGCTTTTGTGAGCTAGGCTGACGCCACGGCACTCGCCCCAGGCAAGAAAGTGAGACTCTGCCTCAAAAAAAAAAAAAAAAAAAAAAAAAAAAGAAATCAAATGGAAAAAAATCTAATTTTATATAAAAGCTAAAAACCTGTGTTATAAAACAAAAATTAAGTCAAAACAAAAAAGAAAAAATAATGTGGAAATTAAAGAAATAATAATATAACGAGCCTATCAAGAAAATACATACTCGTGAAAAGTTGTTGCACATACTTTATTGCCTACGAAAGAGTCACTCCCCCTACTACTGCTTAGATGTTTAAAAGTAGCTATCCCTTTGTTTTAGAGAAGGTAGGTCCTTTCTCCAGTCTCAAGGGAATGAATCATAATTAACCTAAACAAGTCATGGCAATCTCATTCCTCTTTGCTATGATGAGGGTGTGGCCCCAATCTGACCTCTAATAAATGAAGGGAAATTTTATTGTCATTTCCCTAAGAAAGACAGACCCTACCAAGGACAAATCACTTTTTTTGCTATCCTTCCCCCTCAAAAAACCTACACACAAACTACTGGTTTGGACACATTACAATCATGAAAGTGAAATCAAGAGTATACTAGAGAATGTTCACAGCAGCACAATTCACAATTGCAAAGATGTGGAAATAACCCAAGTGTCCATCAATACATGAACGGATTAATGAAATGTGATATATGTATACCATGGAGTACTATTCAGCTTTAAGAAACAATGATAATGTATCACCTCTTGTGTACTCCTGGATAGAGTTGAAATGCATTCTACTAAGTGAAGTATCCCAAGAATGGAAAAACAAGCACCACATGTACTCATCATCAAATTGGTATTAACTGATCAACACATAAAGTGTTCATGTAAGAATAACATCTATTGGATGTCGGGCAGCGGGGAGGGGTGAGGAGGGGATGGATATTTCCATGCACAAAGAGTGCAATGCGTACCATCCAAGGGATGGGCACATTTGAAACTCGGACTTGGCGGGGAGTGGGGAGGCAAGGGCAACATCATAACCTAAACATCTGTACCCCCATAATATGCTGAAATAAAAAGAAAAAGAAAAAAAAAGATCTGAGATTCTTTCTAAATACATTGAAAGAAAGACATCCTATAAACCCAATATGTAATATCTTTATTTGTTGTTTAGAATGGCATTGGACAAATTTTGACTAATCGGGCAAACTCAAGCCTTTGGCACAATGTTCTTCAGTGTTTAAAACTTTGTATCTCTGTTTTTTTTTTTCTCTCCTTCTTCCTCTCTGTATTTCTGTTTCATATATATGTATACCATGAAGTGCTATTCAGCTTTAAGAAACAATGGTGATGTAGCACCTCTTGTATACTCCTTGTATAGCACCTCTTGTATACTGGAACACATTCTACTAGGCGAGGTATCCCAATAATGGAAAAACAAACATCACATGTACTCACCATCAAATTGGTATTAGCTGATCAACATTTAAGTGCACATATAAGAATAACATGTATTAGATGTTGGGCAGGGGGAGGGGGGAGGGGGAGGAGGGGACGGGCATATGCATAAACAATGAGTGAGATGCATACCTCTGGGGGAATGGACACACTTGAAGCTAAGACTTGGGGGGAGGGGGGACAAGGGCATCATACGTAGCCTAATCATCTGTACCCCCATAACATGCCGAAATAAAAAAAAAATTTCTTATGGGTCAAGATTGGCCTACCCTTTAAAACATTTCTAAAAATAAAAATCATATCCTAATTTTTCTTTTGGCATACTGTTGGAAATTATACTATAGCAGGTAGAACTTAATTTGTTCAATATTCAGTTTTTCCTCTTAATTATATCAATTTTTGCTTGAAAGGAACCATATGTATACATATTACTTGTTTTTTCTAGATCTTGAAATCTAGATTATTTATATTCCTTGAGACTCATTTAATTTGTTTTTGACATACTACTGAAAAGTACCCTATGGTTTTCACTGTAATTATTTTTCTTCATGACACAAGACAAGTACTACCTGGAGGAATTAAAAAATAAGATATAAATATGCTGCATTATAATGTAGTATAGGTTTAGTATCATGGCTGGCTTTGAATCATCTGACAGGAAGGATTTTCATAAGAATTAAGCTGCATATTTTACTTTTGGGCTGATTATGCCACCTTTGCTGCCATTTGGTTTGATATAATATCCAGAATATCTAATTTCAACACCTGGAAGTTTAAGGTACTTAACTAGCAAGAAAAACAATACTCCATCTGCATTTATAGGCTTTGCCAGATGGAGAAACATATGTGATAAGAAATGTTTAGCAGAGAAAGAATCAAAAATTCCGAGGGCTTATTCCTAAATTAGGCTCTAATGATCACTTTTCTTTTCCAGTTCATCTGTGAGATTTTTATTAGATTTGAATAATTTGGTTAAAAATAAAAATAAATTTAAAAAGCCTCTGTATTGTGCCAAAGACTTGCTAGCTGTTCTATTCTGTGGCCAATATTTCCTGAGCCACCATGTGTGTGCAAACATGACTTATCAGGTAGGTAAAAGAGAAATATTTACAAAGACTCTGTCTTAATGATAAGACATTGATAGCACATCAATGGTTTTGATCATGGGCTCTGGACAGAGCTGGATGCTAACTTTGACTCCTTCACTTAACCATCTCACCTTGAATTATTTACTTAATCTCTATAGACCTCAATTTCCTAATCTGCAAAGTGTGAATAAGAGTTTTTATGGAAATTAAATAATATATGTATGTATACTATATTTTCATTTGCCCCTTCCGATCCAGTATCTATCCTTCTCCTCTCTTGCTTCCTTCCCAGGAGGCTGACATGTGTGGGCTGCTAGAAGATGCTTGTTCTTTGTCCCATTTGGTTTGATCAATAGGGCACCCAGACAGAGTATTGGAGGGAGGGCCAAAAGTGAGATTGGGGATTTATTGTGAACACATTCCTTGGAGCATGGCATTAGGCTGTCACTATTCCTCCCCCAGAAGCTTTTGACAAGACTCTCTCCTTCTATGTTGTGGAAAAGTGCTCCCTCTCCTTCCTCCTTTAGGCCTAAGGAGAGGTAACAGCCATACAATTGTTAGCCCCAGAGTACAGCACTATCCCAATATCCTGTCACTTCTTGGCTAATAATCTCTTTATTAAATTTCCCTAGGAAAATCCTAATTTGACTATGTCTTCTGTTTTATTCTGGGATGTTGATTTATATAGTATGTGCTTATCATAGTGCCTTGTACAAAGGAAATGTTCAACACAGTGATATTTATCATTAATAAGACTTCAAGCATGTAATGAATCTTATAATATATACACAACTTGTATGTTGATGAAGGGTGGTGCTTGGATTGTGACAAAAACACAGCTTGGATAAAATAATTTACCACTGTGTGTTCAAACTTCATTTAGTGCAGATAATTTTCTCTACCCCTGGAGGAAAACTTCATAAGTCCCATGATTTCTCTACATACTTTTACGTGACAATTCTATAACCAGTTCAGGACACAAACACACTAACAATTCAGTCATGAGAATGTCTGAACCATGGACTAATAAATATCTGATGTGAGTCACCTCTTCTCCTGTTTTCCAGATTATACCTGCTCCAGGCTGGTGCCCACTATGAGGACAGAATGAATTCTACCATCTCACCTCCTTTCTTGCTCACTAACTGCTGTTTTGGAATTGCCAGTGTTAAGGGTAGAAGGGAGGAGAAGTGTAGGGGAGGCACTCTTAGCTAGGCAGCTTAAACCTCTCTGGACATATGGATGGTAAAAACTGATGCCCCAGGGTGGGCCTGGAGACACCAAAGTTAACTCTTCTCTCTTGGGTTCTTCTTGAGCTCTTCAGAGGTTTCCTACTGGGCCTTCTCTCATGCAGTTCCCTTGACTCAGGTGGATGGCTTCCTGACATCCACCACACTCCTCCAGCCTCTTCCTGCTCTTCCCTCCTCCAGCTAGCCCTGTTGGCTGAGAAGCAGGATAACCTCTCACCAACATTCTCTCCCTCCTGTCACAGACCTGATATGAAACACTGAGTCATCCCTTGGCTCAGCCTCAATGTAGCAGTGCTTTTTTGACTTCTCCATTCCAGAAGTTGGTCAGCTCCCAGACTTACTGGTCCCAGCACTCTTGGGCCTTCTCAGGCAGAGTAAGGCACTAGTCTTCATGTCTCCAATGACAGGGAGTACATTTCCAACCTGTTGCAGGTGTGCTCTGAGGTTCCCCAACTAGGCTTGGGGATAGAAGGCAGCATACCATAACCTGTTTTCAAAGTGTTGGAGGTGAGGAGAGGAGTCTTATCCAAAGAGACTTTGTCACTATATCCTCAGTTCCACCAGCTTCTTCAATTCCTTGCATATATTTGAGTGGACTGAGGGATCTAAGAGTCAGGAGCAGGTCTTGGTAGGGCTCGTCCTTGCTAAATATGCAAAAGATGAGTATTTTGTGCATGATATTTATCACATCAACCTCATTGTAGAAACCCATATTTTAAGATACCAGCCAAAATTGTTTAGTATTTTTTTTTTATTTTTTAGAACAAAACCTTAATAATTGAGGCCTGGATAGAAGAGGAAAGTTTTCTGACTGGTTTGATGATGATATTTATATTATTTTTCTTCTGCCTGTGTTTAGGTCTTTTTCCTGTAAATTCTGACTGAGAATAGAGAGCTAGGAAAAGGGCCAAAGTGGGAGTGATAATGCTGCAAGCATCTAGAGTGACCAGCATTGACATCTGGAGCTAGAGGCTTTAGGGCAGTGAAAGACACGGGGAGGCATCCTGCACTCTGGGATTTATAATGCAAAGGGAGAGATGAGACACTTACAAAGTTAGAAGGGAATAAGTGACATGATTATTGTGACAGTTGCACAACTCTGTGAACATACTAAGAACCATTGGGTTATACACTTTAAATGGGTGAATTGTATGGCATATAAATTATATCTCAATAAAGCTGTTAAACAAAGAAAGGTAAGATAAAGTGGGAGCTAAGAGGGAAGGAAGGGTTCATTCAGTCTGGGTAGACTGGGGCCAGAGCACACTATGGTTATATAAGTCACTAGGTCACAGAAAGTAAAAAGAGGTTGACAGATTCTTGATGCAAAAGCTGGCTCTCTTTGAGGGATCAGTGTTTATCTCAGCTGATGAAAGATCCTCCCCTAAATCCCCTTCAAACCAGCAAGTACCATCTCTGCATTTTTGTCTCTAGCAGCTAAACAAGGAATGGCAAGGGCCCGCCTTTCCTGATAGCTGGATGTGGCAAGCATTCATTTCACCTAATGGACTGGCGAATAGTTGAACTGAGACCACAGTGCTGATGATTGCTGAGTCTGTTTGCCATCCTGGGCTGTCAGTTGAAGCAGCAATTTTGTGGCAGGGAATGAGGGGATGAGACACAGGGAAAGCAGCTCAGAGCTCTCACCTTTCTTTGAAGGTGACTTTCAACTGTTCCAGGAAAGTGGATGCTTTTAGAGAGAGACTGAAGGCTGCATCTGTTAAGAATTAAAGTGAAGGAGTCTGATTCATCTTTGCCTTACAAGAAAAGGGTATCTTTAAAATTTTTTTCTTTACTGTGTAAATTTCTAAACATACACAAAACAGAATAGAATAATGAAATCCCATATCGCCATCACTTCCAGAAGAGGGCTCCATAACAGTTGAAATAACTCCACTTTTCCTTATCTTTTTACTCTGTAAAAATACATATTCTGAATGAAAACCTTAATGACACCAGAACATAAATGTACTATTTAGTATTCTGGCATAAATACCCATTTATATCCAAAGATTATAATATAATCACTTGTACAAAATTTCTTTTGTTATTCAATTTGAAGACATAATGTCTTTGATAAATCTGATTGAATGGCTAACTTTATCCTTCCATTCATATATTAAAAAGTTTTAAGCACATGGAATCAAATATATCATTCTCAAATTTTACAATGCTTTTTTTGAGTTGGCATTAGATCACAAGTTTAATTGCATCAAAGGGCAAACAAGTGATGTGTTCAGACTTTCCATTTTATCAGCATGTAATATGTTTTCTATATTATTTGGCAGTTGATTACCCAGATTTCTTCATTATATTTCCTCTGGCTTCCCTCTGAGCTTTTAATGTTAGTTATTCATTCATCGAGGAAGAATTTTGTCAAGATGAGGAACTAAAGCAAAACAATCTAGTTTGCTTCTTTTTACCATCTCCTGGGAAAGTATCTGCACAAACTAGAAATTAAATCTCCAAAAGACACTAGTCTATCAAAAGTTTGCCTCTTGTCTAAAGTGGGAATTTGGAGTTATCCATGACAATTTATCCCTGATAACCAGATGACAGATATTTCAGTGTTAGGGGGCAACACTAGGAGTAGACAGGGAAAATGCAATGGGGTTCCCAGGGTTTTTCCCATTTACAGAACGACCCAGTAAGGAAGATGGAGAATTAGAATGGAGGAACAGTTTTTTCTTCCTCCCTGGGTAAGGAATCGGAAATTCAAGTGGGGAAGTCGAGGCTGCACGGTGGTCATATAGCCTGGGCCAACACTGCAGATGAGCGACCATGATAGTGGGCTCAGGCCTTGAACTGGAAATCAGTTCTACATCAGCAGATTATTTCTAAGTGTCATGATTTAGTTGGCTGAGGCTTTTTCTGACTCCTTAGAAGGTGGGAAAGGCCAAGCCTGATTTTTTTTTTTATAATTCCATCCAATAATAGAACTTTACTTAAATCCCTATTGATAGACAAGTTACTTCTAATTTTTTATTAGTACACACAATAATGTTGTAATGAACTTTTACAAGTACACATACACAATTGAAAATTTATGAACACTTGTGAGCATTCACAAGTTTTTGTATTCAATCTTGTCCTGGCAAATAGAAACTGGATATAGTTTAGAAATGTCAAAGTGATAGTGATGTCTAATTTGTCAGTCTTTTATTTTGAAATTTATATACACCTTTTCCATTAAATTTATCATTGTATTGGGTCATTAATTATGAAATGTCTGATTTGAAATCAAGTTTAGTTATTGTATCTCAAACAAGAAGCAGAACAATTAATCAATGTGCCTAAACTATCAACACAATTTTTCCATCTTTTTTTTTCCAAATAATTTTTTTTATTTCTGCATATTGTGGGGGTACAAATGTTTAGGTTATATTGCCCTTATCCCCAACCCCCAGTCAGAGCTTCAAGCATGTCCATCCCCCAGATGGTGAGCATCACACTCATTATGTTTGTATATACCCACTCCCTCCTCCTCCCTCCCATCTGTCTGATGCCCAATAAATGTTATTTCTATATGCACACTCAGGTGTTGATCAGTGAAACCAATTTGCTCGTCAGTACATATGGTGCCTATTTTTCCATTCTTGGGATACTTCACTGAGTAGAATGGGTTCCAACTCTATTCAGGAAAATACAAGAGGTGCTATATCAGCATTGTTTCTTACAGCTGAATAGTACTCTGTGGTATACAAATACCACATTTTATTAATCCACTCATGTATTGATGGGCACTTGGGTTGTTTCCACATCTTTGCAATTGTGAATTGTGCCACTATAAACATTCAAGTGCAGATGTCTTTTTTATAGAAACTTTTTGTTCTTTTGGGTAGATATCCGGTAATGGGATTGCTGGATCAAATGGTAGATCTACTTGTATCTCTTTAAGGTATCTCCATATTGCTTTCCACAGAGGTGACGCTAGTTTACAGTCCCACCAGCAGTGTATGAGTATTCCTATCTCTCCACATCCATGTCAACATTTATTGTTTTGGGACTTTTTGATAAAGGCCATTCTCACTGGAGATTAGTGATATCTCATTATGGTTTTGATTAGCATTTCCCTGATGATTAGAGATGTTGAGCATTTTTTTCATATGTTTCCCGGTCATTATTCCATCTTCTTTTGAAAAATTTCTGTTCATGTCTTTTGCGTGTTTTTTGATGGGGTTGTTTGATTTTTTTCTTGCTAATTTTCCTGAGTTCTAAATAGATTCTGGTTATCAGCCCTTTATCGGATGTGTAGCATGTGAAAATTTTCTCCATATACACCAATAAAAGTCAAACTGAGTACCAAATCAAAGACTCAATACCCTTTTCAATAGCAACAAAAAAAATAAAGTACATAGGAATATATTTAACTAAGGAGGTAAAAGACCTCTATGGAGAGAACTATGAAACACTGAGGAAGGAAATAGCAGAAGACATAAACATGTGGAAAACCATACCATGTTCATGGTTGGCAGACTCAACATTGTTAAAATGTCTATACTACCCAAGTGATCTACAGATTCAGTGCAATCCCTATTAAAATACCAACATCATTTTTCACAGATATAGAAAAAATAGTTTTATGCTTCATATGGAACCAGGGAAGACCCCATATAGCAAAAGCAATCCTAGGCAATAAAAACAAAATGGGAGGTATCAATCTACCTGACTTCAAACTATACTACAAGGCTATAGTAATGAAAACAGCTTGCTACTGGCACAAGAAGAGGGACATTGACCAGTGGAACAGAACTGAGAACCCACATACAAAATCATCCTCATATAGCCATCTAATCTTTGACAAAGCAGACAAAAACATACACTGGGGAAAAGAATCCTTATTCAATAAATGGTGCTAGGAAACCTGGGTAGCCACATGTGGAAGACTGAAACAGGATTCACACCTTTCACCTCTCACAAAAATCAACTTACAGTGGGTAATAGACTTAAACCTAGGACGTGAAATGATTAGTATTCTAGAAGACAATGTTGGAAAGACTCTTATAGACATTGGCCTAGGCAAGGAATTTATGAAGAAGACCCCAAA
>CAUYSK010071903.1:0-59622 GCA_963575035.1 Avahi laniger | reverse complement strand
TGGTTTGTCAAAGATTAAATGGCTATATGTGGACAGTTTTATATCTTGTTTCTCAGTTCTGTTTCACTGGTCAGTGGCTCTGTTTTTGTGCCAATACCAAGCTGATTTTAATATTACAGCTTTGTAATAGAGTTTGAAGTCTGGTAGGTCGATGCCTCCTATTTTATTTTTATTATCTAGAATTGTAAAACAGGTTATTAATAAGATGATTTGTGAACTTCCAGAAGGGGAAGTGTTGGTGCTAAGGAGTCACTGAGGATTCCTTTAATCGAATTGTTCCAGATTAACTTGGATTTTTTTCTTTGCCATGGCTATTTGATTTTTAATCAGAGAAATGCAAGACTTAGACCATATGAACTTTAGTGAGGCATTCAACAGTGATTTTCATGGTAACCCTATAAAGGACATGGGGAAGCAAGATTTTGGCTGCATAGAAAATTAAAATCATTAGTAATTGGTTAACTGAGTTTACCTAACAATTAATAGATTAAGCCCATAGAGAAAGAAGCCTCTCTCTCTGGCTCTGTTCTGTTTAACATTTTCATTAAGGACTAGGACATAGATAAAGGTTGTGTTAATCAAAACTGAGGATGATGTGTACTTTGGGAGATAATGGCTATGACACTCATCAGAATCATGTTGACAGGCTAGAGTAATGGATTTAATCTAAGAAGATCATATTTAATGGGATAAACAAAAGGTTTTTCTCTGGTAAACTAAAATCTAGTCACAGAAGGGATTTTAGTTGACACAACATTTAATGTGCTTCGATAATGAGAGAAATGACAAGATGGGAAAGAGAATTGGGGCTGTTCCAAAGGCAAATACAGCAACAACAAAAATAAATAAATGGGACTTAATTAAATTAAAAAGCTTCTGCACAGCAAAGGAAATAATCAACAGAATAACAGGCAACCTACAGAATGAGAGAAAATGTTCACAAATTATACATCCAACAGAGGACTAATATTCAGAATCTACAAAGAGCTCAAACAAATCAGCACAAAGAAAACAACCTTATCAAAAACTTGGCAAAAGATATGAACAGAATTTTTTCAAAAGAAGGTAGACAAATGGCCAAAAAACATGAAAAAATGTTCAACATCACTAATTATTAGGGAAATGCAAATTAAAACCACAATGAGATACCACCTTACCCCTGTCAGAATGGCCATTATTAAAAAGTTAAAAAACAACAGATGCTGGCATGGATACAGAGAAAAAGGAACGCTTATACACTGTTGGTGGGACTGCAAACTAGTGCAACCCCTATGGAAAACAGTATGGAGATTTCTCAAAGAATTAAAAGTAGACCCATCATTCAATCTAGCAATCCCACTACTGGGTATCTACCAAAAGGAAAAAAAATCATTTTATTAAAAAATCACCTGCACTCGAACATTTATCACAGCACAATTCACAATTGCAGAGATATGGAATCAACCTAAGTGCCCATCAATTCATGAATGGATAGAGAATTGGGTATGTTTAGACTGGGGAAGCCAGGATTTAGGAGGGAGTATGTCATGTACAATCTGCATAACTCCAAGGCATACAAATAATTTACATGAGTGAGAGCTACAAGATAGATTTGAGATAAACTTTCTAAAGATCCATTCTGTCCAAAGAAAGCATAAGCTGTTTCTGAAGGTAGTGAGTTTCCTGTCACTGTAGGATAGGATAGATGACCCTTTACTTCATTGAAAGGTCTGCAAATATTTTAGAGTTTGAATTGGTGAGCTTTCAGATTTATTTCAACCCCTCTAAACTATGACATATGGTATACTTCAATAAGTAGAAATCTATTTTGATCTTTAACAAATTGATGTATTGCTCAGTGGTCTGTTCTCATGTATAAACTGGGAATAAATATACTTATTCCCTACTTAACCTGCAGAAAAGGTTTACAAACCATCCTTCTGTAGAACTCTTGGTTCTCCTTAGAGAGAAAAGCTAACACAACTGGAAAAATTGTTACTGCTATAAGTGGCCCTGAGTTAGGACCAATTTATCATGCATTTTTATATCTTTTTGTATTATTTTTCTACATTAATGACCAAACTTGTATCAACAGTTGCCTAACACAGCCCTGGATTGATTTCCAATTTTCCTCTGAGCAGTGATTTGGCAAAGGCTAAACCATAGATTGGGGAAATACAGAGTTTTAATCATTGTTATTTTCTTGATATTATTACATTGTAGTTATTTGCTCTGTGGCTCAGAAGAGAATGTTTTTAAATTCCTGGTTTGGTAAGGTTGCCCCCCGCTTTTTATTGTTAGTGTCTGATGTTATTCCATTTTGATTAGAGAAAACGGTCTTTAATATTTCTACTTTTAAAAATTTGAGAGGTTTTATGGCCTAATAAACAGATTTTAGAACACAATCAGTATATCGATTGATGTCTTCCAAGTAACTTTAAAAAAAATAGATATATAATGTATATTTGTGCGGACATATTCTTCTTCATATTATGTGGACATACATAGAGGCACAGCCAATGAAGAGGCCTCTGGGCCAATTCACACTTATCCCAAAAACATTTGTTGTAGAGACAGGGTCCCCAATCTATGGTGAACTGTATAATTACTTCAATATATATTATAATGTAATAATAATAGAAATATAGTGCACAATAAATGTAATGCACTTGATTAATCCTGAAACCATCCTCTCCCCTCCTCGGTCCATGGAAAAATTGCCTTCCATGAAAATGGTCCCTGGTGCCAAAAAGTCTGGGGATCGCTGTTCTAGAGTACATCAGAATAGAGATAGTGAGACACCGAAGGAAGAATTTCATAGAACAAAGGATGGCTTGAGGGGCTTGGTTGGCTAACATCTAAGTTCAGGGAAAGCTGAGAGCCCTGTAAAGGTGAAGCCTGCTTCAAATGGTCTATTCTGATGATTGTTCAAGCTTCAGTTATATTTTGGGTGGGGGCTGCCTCTATTCTATATTTGAGCATCATCTGGAAGGAGCCACTGGTGACCCGTCCCATGTCGACCTTTCCCCTGGTCTTGTCTTGCCTCCTTTTTCTCAACTTGTATGTGTCAAGACTGGGGAAGCCTTTCACTGTCCTCCTTTTCATTCATGAATTCTATCAAGAATAACTTAGGGGTCATTTGAATAAACAGACTGGGTTTAATCCTTTTTCTATGAGTATATGATACAATGGTGGCCTGGAAATTAATAGGTTAGTCTCCATCCCATTCCAAATAATCCCTTTGTCACAGATGCTGAGGTGATGAAGTCTCAATGGTTCTAACCCTAAACAAATTCCATGATTCAAAATCTTAGTTGTTTCAACTCTCAACAATTCTGTTGATTGGAAGGAGAAAGTGGGCTGCGTATGGGGGAAGGGACGTCTGCATTCGTCCCATAATATCTCTCCAGTTGACTCCTGAAACTCCCATGGGCAACAAACACAGCACTCTACTTCCCAAGGGTCACAGGGAGTGTGGCCTCATGATCTCATAGTCATGATGTACCTTGGAGGGGTCTCTGCTTCTGAAAGATCATTAGAGGATGTGCATTGATGTCTGGGGAATGTTGTCCTATGTGGTACTGGGGAGGCACTCTTTGTTGCTTAAATTTCCTTTCCCACCAATAATCATTTCGTCTTTGACTCCAATGTTAGATGGAGTCCAATACAGCCATTTATTTTTCTTTTTCAGCATCAGAATAGTCATGTTATTTGAAAAAAAAAAAACAAGAAAAAACGAATGCAGCTTTTTTGAAGAGCCCCTGACCTGGCAGCCTGTGAGGAATTAAAATATTTATAGCTCGAAAACTAGCTGTGAATCCAATATAAATTTTCCATCTTCATTAAAATACTGTATCACAGCCTGTCTTGTATCAGAACGAGTCGAATATAGTCTGTCTTCCTCACTGCAGTGTCATCTCCCAGAGTGCAGGGACCTTGTCTTGACACCGTTATACCCTCCTAATGGCTAGCATAGGTCTTGTAAACGCCCCTTACATATTTTTGAGTTGAATTTCAGCAAACGTGAATTTCACTTGCTTAGTGGTTACACATAAACATATATTTTGATGAAGTGATTAATGTGCATTTTAGTTAATTTGCTTATTTCCCTTATTCTATCAATTTAAAAAAATAATGAAGACGTAGGAAGTAAAATTGCCAGCTGTCCTTGTTTAAACAAAGCTGCCTGAACACTCTATACAGCCATCTAGTGGAAGAAAAAGCTCCGCGGCCATCTGAGGGAGTAACAGAACAATGTCAGAAGCGGATCCGATAGCAGTCGAGGGGATCCGAGGGGGACACAGTGGAGGATATGTGTTTTCCTCTGATTAGCCACGTGCTGCCTAAGGTGGTTGCCTCTTTGCACTTGGCATAATAGCAGAGGAAGCCTTCTTGGTGGTTTTGTGAACAAGCTCATGTTAAAAACTGAGCGGTGTTCTTGGCTGGGGTTCTTTGTGGGCTAGTAATGTAGGCTGTGGGATGTTCTGAACAGAACAATGCAGCTTTTAGAGGAGAAAAGTCATGGTTTTATTACACAAGTGCTACACACACACATACACACACACACACACACACACACACACACACACACAGCGTTGTTTCACCCTCTTCCTAATTCTTTCTTGGTCGTGTTGTCCTCCTTGGTAGCCCCCACTGTAGCATTCTGCCTACGGTTCAAGGCAGAGTGTCCTTAATATAAACCCGCATTTGGCCCTGCAGGAGAGGAGCCTCAAACTCCCCAGATCAGCCTCTCATGATGACTACTGGGGTTTTCATCCAAGTTGGCTTTATTTATTCATAAGCAGGACTGACAATCAAAGTTCTGAGGTCCCTGAACCAGTCAGATTCCTCCTCCTTTAAGTTTACTTTTATTTCTTTGATTTTCTTCTCCTCTCATCTCTGCCTTGTCAGTTCTCTGAGCAAAGCCTGTGAGTTCCCAGTGGCCTCTTTTTCTTTCCCTAAACGCACACCAACACACATACGAGCAGATGAGCACAATTCACGGCTCTGGCCTAGATCCCTGTTGGAAAGTGGCTCTTGAGGAAATCAGGGAAAACCTGCTTAAGTTACACACTGAGAGAATCCCTGGGGCTGGCCTGACAGGTAGGCTGAGCTGACATTGGGCAATTTGCTATGAGTTAAAGGATGAGGCAAGTCTCCCTATCACCCGTCCTGTAATAGCTCTCTGGCTGGTCCGGAAACTCCCATATAAATATAGAAAGATCATGATTTCCGTGCAAGAAATTAGGACTCATGTCTGACAAGTTATCAGAAAAATAGGGCAGAGCTGTCCAGCTAAATCTGGGATGAACGATCACTCAAGTTTCATCTCTTATTCCAGCTGAGATCAAAGACAGGCTGCTTGCTTGGAACAAACACTGTTGAGAAGAATTCTGGGCCCACATCTGGATTTAGTAAGAGAAGAACGCTGGGATGTATGAGGAAGAGCTGAGCTAGTCATGGATAGGCTAGTGAAAGCATTGCAGTATTGGCTTTACACGTAAATGGTTTCTTGGAGGGCTAACAGTGAAATGCCATAATGAAATAAGCCAGATGCAAAAGGCCACACATTGTACTATTCCATTTATAGGAAATGTCCAGAATAGGCAAACCCGTGGAGACAGAAAGCAGATCAGTGGCTGCCAAGGGCTGAGAGGAGGGAAAAATTGGAAGTGGCTGCTTAATGGGTACAGGGTTTCTTTTCGGAGTGATAAAAAGGTTCTGGAATTAGACAGTGGTGATGGTTGAACAACCTCGTGGATATACTATAAGCCCTGAATTGTACACTTTAAAATGGTCTAAATGTTGAATTTCATGTTATGTGAATTTTACCTGTTAACCTGTTAACATCCTGGCATACATTAAATTATTAGATCAGCTGCCCATCACAAGGCTCTAAGAGAATGAAGTCACAGAATAGGTGAGGTTGTTTTTCTGGCTTATTATTCCTTTTTAGAATTGAGGTAAAACTCACATAACACAAAACTCACCATTTAGACCATTTTGAAGTGTACAATTCAGGGCTTATAGTATATCCACGAGGTTGTGCAACCATCACCACTGTCTAATTCCAGAACCTTTTTATCACTCCGAAAAGAAATCCTGCACCCATTAAGCAGCCACTCCCAATTCTTCCCTCCTCTCAGCCCTTGGCAGCCACTGATCTGCTTTCTGTCTCCACGGGTTTGCCTATTCTGGACATTTCCTATAAGTGGAATAGTACAATGTGTGGCCTTTCGTGTCTGGCTTCTTTCACTGAGCATAATGTTTTCAAGGTTCATCTGTGTTGTAGTATGTATCAGTACCTCATTCCTTTTTATGGTCAAATAATATTCTATTGTATGGATATAATGCATTTTGCTTATCCATTCATCAGTTGATGGATGTTTGGGTTGTTTCTACCTTTTGGCTATTGTGAATAATGCTGTTATAATCATTATATACAAGTTTTTGTTTGAACACTTGTTTTCAATTCTTTTGGGTAAATAGGTGAGGTTTTTGTTTTTTGCCATCTTTGGGGAAGACAGATCCATTTGATATTGTCTGATAGGTGAGTTTTGCTAGGAAGAAAAGAGCAGGAGTTTGGGTGCCACCTGGATGAGACCTAGGAGTAGGAAAGAGTGTGGCAGAGTGCCTTGGGCCTGCTGTGGAATCCCAAGGGCAAAGGGTGTCTGGAAAGGAGGACAGTAGAAGAAGAAGGTGGTACCAAAATAGGACAGCAATGACCTTGAACTTGGTGGATTGAAGAAGAATGAGGTGTGTCCAGAATTTATGAAATGGCTGCTGATATTTTTCTTTTTTTTATAAGGAGGGGAAAAATCTCTGGTGGGAATGAAAAGATAGGTTAGGGAAAGGCCAAAGTAAAGTGAAAATGGTTATGGTTTTGGCAATATCTTACCAGGATGTTGTTAATGGATGCTGTTTTGGCAGAAAGAAGAAAAGCTTGTTTAACTGCTTATAACACAGAATGATAAAATTGGTAGAACAGATTTTAGCACAACAAATTGAAGAAAGGGGCCCATTTATTACAGGAATGCTGCTGTGCATTTCTATAGCAATGGACTTTTTCTAAGAATCTTCATCTCTATAAGCTCATTAGGATGAATGAATCAGGTGGAACAGGTACCATTTACTGCCATTTAAGAAACAAGAGAATCAAGACACCCAGCAGGGCACCTGGTATTAGAAGGTGCTCACTCGGTATTTGTAAAATAAATGAAGCAGAGTCATATCAAGTCAAAGAATGTCAGAGCTGGGAAAGTGTTTGAGATCATCTAGATGTCCTTCTCTGACCTCATTTTTGAAGGAGGAATGTCAGAGCAGAGTGGGGGAAGTTTTGGGCTTACATCCAAGGTCAATTGGTCAGTGAGTGAGTGAAGGACCCAAGTCAGTAGGCTGTCCCTTGTCCTGATATAAAATGTTATCATAACATCAACTACATTGCTTTGTGGTGATTTGTGCTCTGCGTGTCCCCACCACTGAGCCATATGCTCCTGGGGATGGAACTTGCGTGTGATTCATCTTTGAATCTCTAGGATGTAGCACAGTTAGAACTTGTTGAATGGATGGATGAACGGGAACCAGAAGCTCTCCGTTCTTCCTGGTCTTCGCTCCTTCTCCCCATTCTGCCACAGCTTTTAGTGGCCTAGATCTAGGACTCAGCCACAGTTTCCAGGCCCCAGGGATCTTTTCCCTATGCCCCAATGTCTATGCCCATCAACGTAGGTGACACAAGATGTACCTGGCAGGTTGCTTTGGACTTGCCAGGACTGCACACTCACCTGCACCAGGTCTGGTGTGAGGCGCTTGGCCTGCAGCCATTTCTGGAACCTCCCTGTTTTCCGCAGGACATGTTCAATGCTGCAGGTCTTTGGGGCTGACACAGAGGCACAGATTCTCCTGTCTGAGATCTCATTTTGGTATTTGCTGAGCAGCCGAAAGATCTCCACAGGGCGCCAGGTTTTGGAATCATCTGAGTAATTTGCAGGGTACGAAGGCAAGTAGTCAGGAGGCAGTCCGAGGTGGGGAGCCAGCCACTTGTCAAACCTGTTGGGAGAATAGCCCTTTTATGATTGGCCTACTAGCTGGAAGTCCGCAGAGCCCAGGGGCAGAGAGACAGAGGACAACAGCCCATCTGATCCATTTCTCCTCCGTAGGCTGGGGCGCTCAGAATTCTTTTTGTGAGAGGACAATTTTTGCCTCCTCCAAGGTAGGGAGGTGATGTCACAAAAAGTGAAGGAGGTGTGTGGCTCAGACATAAACTTTATCCTATTCACACAACTGGCACAGAAGGACTAGCCACGGTTCTCTGAACTTCTACTCTGTGTAAAGATAGCAGCTTTACACATGCTGACATTGTTGATTCTCCTAATATCCCATCCCAACCTTCCAGGGGTGGAAACTGAGGCTTATAGAGCTTAAATATCTTGCCCAAGGTCAGACAACACAGTGCCAAGGAGGAGTGCAAAGCCCAGGCCATCTGCCCGCAAACCCCACCATCTTTCCCTTTCCGTATACCAGTTCCCAAAACTCTCTACCTTCTGACCAGTGGCTGGGTCTTGGAATCACAGTTCTTGAAGAAGCTCTTGAGCCTGCACTGGGGAGACCACTGGACCTCCATATCCAACCCTAAGGAGGCCCATTATTTTTTTTTCAGTCCAAAGATTTATCAGTACCAACCAAGTATCAGACAATAGCAGCTGCTAAGTGGTCACCAAATTTGAAGCTATCTGGGCTCCAGGAGGTGTGTAATTCTATATAATGGCCTCGTCGGTCCTTAATCCTCCTAAGGGGAGTGGCACTGGCTTATTATGATCTGCCAATTTCCTAGGCCCCACATTTACCCTTTTCTTCATACTCATTGCTCCAGCTGTGTGCTGACATTTTCATCAGAGAAGAATGATAAATCTCCTTTTGATTTCTGTATGAAATTACTCAGAAAAAGTTTACCTTCATTATTGTTAAGTAATCGAGGGTCATACTGCAAATGAAAATCAGTCTGTATAAGATATGTTATATATTTAATTTAAATAAGAACCTTTAAGTTCGTATTATTGGGCATTATTGGGCAACTCCATGGTAAGGAGGTTGGGATAATGCATTTTGGAAGAATTAGCCTTTTGATTAGCCCCAAACCCTAGATTGTTTTGTTTTCTCACTTATATGATATAGCTTTACCCTATGAGTCTGCAAGCTTTTTCTACCGTTTTGATGAAAAAAAAAGAAAGAAAGCAACGCAAAAACTTACAGAGGCAAAGAGGTCATGGGACTTGTCCAGGGAGCTAGAGAGGCCAGGCCTTCAAATCCCTGAGGAACGCCCTAGAGCTCTGGGCCTTTCACGTTTGGAAAGGTGCTCCAACAGAAACTGTCAGGAAGCAACTTCTGCCATGCAAATTGCAATATAAGTAGGCACAAAGAATTATGTTCAAGAACATTGCCACACATATATTTAGAAAGATCAAAAACTGTAAACTTAAAATGAATCCATTTTACTGGAAGTTTCAGGACAACTATGGGAAATGATCATCCTCTCTGGGAGGATAAGGAAGGGCCCAGAGTCCAGAGGCAAGTCCATTTGCCTGTTTCCTGCAGTAGCTCTTGCTCATGGAGATTCAACCATTCCTCCTCCCAAAGGGCCTGGAACTAAGGATTTACAATTAGGTGGCTCTTTTAGATAATGATAATAGTAACACACATTTATGAAACCCTTAAGTGTGCCAGTCACCTTGCTAAACACTTTATATGTATTGATTCACTTAATCTTTTCAATAAATCCATGCAGTTAATAATACTATTATTAACCATACAGATGAGGAAACCGAGGCACAGAGTGGTTGTGTCATTTGCCCAAGGTCACATGACCAGGAATTGGAGGAAGTGACATTCAAGGCTCCAAAGCTTGCAATTTTTACCACTTTGCAGTTGCTTATTCCTCTATTATTCATTTTATGAATTGGCTCATGGGAACAGATTGGTAACATTATTAGGGGTTATAGATGGCAGAATCCTTAAAGATTATTTTGTCCCTTCCTCCTTCTCATCTTGTTTTGAGGTTGAGAAACTGAAGGCAGAACATATATGTGACTTGTCTGAAGAATTGCAGACAATTGGTGGTGGGGGAGGGCAGATCTCAGGGCTCCTATTTTCCCAACTGGTGGGAGTAGCCTGGGGAGAGACCTCCGACCTGGCAAGAAAAGCTCACTGTCCTTTTTTTCTGGCCCCACCTCCTGAGGAGGCACTACTGAGATGACAGCACTGCCTTGGCAGATGACCTGTAATAAATACTTGTGTAGGTTCAGTGATGGCTCGAGGCTTTCCATGTGGACTGAGACAAATAAGTTTACAGGCCTCACTTCTCTCTCCCCAATTCAAAATGGTAATACATTTATTTCATTAAATGGGAAAAGTATATTCTTGCAAGATTGATTACCTATTTTATTGAACAGAAGAATGTCAGTGAGAAAATGGGCCCGTTTTTTATTTACTAAAATGTTAATACCCTTGCATTTGGAAAACCACAAAATAGAGGCAGCTTTCTATTCTTCCTTGTAAATTGCAATCACTGGCATGACTAAAGTGAGGTTGGCCAAGTTCCTCACTGTGTTGAAAGATGGACAAACAGGATCACAGGTAGTATCTCAGAGCTGAAAGGAAGCATAAAGGCCACATGGTCCAATCCCCTTAAGTCCCTCAACATGTAGAGCAGGGAGAGCGTGTGGGGGAGAGGAACAGCTTTGGAATTAGAATGAAATGCCCTCTTCCCGTGAATAATTTTCATGCTGCATCTAGGCAAACATTAAGTCTGTAGACATACCTTGTTAAAGATTTCTTTCTCTCTTCCCTATTCTCCATCCCCCAGCTCTACACCCAACCATTAACCATCCGGTGTCTTCCCAAAACTCTCAGAATAGAATTAATGCTTCTTAGTGCTTAGAGCTTTGTTCATGACTCTCTTTGCCCGCTGCATCACCTGCTGCATCACCTACTGCTGTCCTTACAAGCTTGCTTTGGTCTTACCAAACCACTGGCTATCCTTGGATAAGCCACATTCTTTAAGGCTGCTGAGCCTCCGCTCACCTGTCATGTGCTGATCTCTTTGTCTGAGATACTTTCTTCCTCTTTCTTGTCTGGAAAATCCCTACCCAACCCTTTAAAACTCAGATGGGTACCACCTCTTCTGATCTTCACTCCTTCATCACCCAGTTGGGACCTTCCCACATGCTCCTCTGGGACACCCTGTGTAGGACATTTTAAAAATAGTCCTTATACTCTGTTTTGATCATTGATTTACTTCTTTCTCTGTCTTCCCAATAGAAAGTAAACTCCTTCAGGGCAAGGATTGGGCCTCTTTTAATGTAACTCAATGCCTGGCAGAGTGCTCGGTACCAAGTACTTGGTACTAAGTGTTCAATACCTTACAGTTGGATGTATAGATGGATGGATGGGTATTTGGATGTAGAGGTGGATAAATGAGTAGAGAGATACATGGAGGGCTGGATGGTGGGACGCACAGAGTGGCTATTGGGTGGAAGAATGCATGGAAGGATGCCTGGATAAGTGGGTGGTTGGATGGTGGATGAACTGGCGCATGTATGGATGACTGAATGTGTAGACTTTTGCCATAAGCTCCTGGGCCTTGCAGTTCCCAAAGCCTCTGAATTGATGTGAGGAAGTGAGTTAAGGCAATAATTATCATTTTCTGAGGGGAAGGAGACAGACAAGAGGCAAGGGAGAAAGGAAGGCAAAATCAAGCCTAATGATTTACTTATTTCACCGTGAGCCCTTCAATGCTCAGTTGGAAGGGTTTAAGTATTTTTAAGACTTTGTGAGTGGGAGTGGGCATGTCAGGCCAAGTGTGTACAGTAAGGAAGGTAAGGTAGAGCATCTGCCCTGTAAGAGCCCAGGAACCCCTAGGAATAATTCTGATCAGAGATACTGCCACTATGTACCCCTCTCCCCCAACACATGTACAATACTGACCAACCAGATCCTGGTAGATCTTGTCAATTGGTGTGGCCACTCAGGATTTCACATATAGGCATATTTTCAGTAGGAAAAACATGTCAATCAGGCTTACTCATTTTCCTAGCTTCCTTTAACTTTTTCATTCAGAATTTGAAAGTCAACATGGAATGCATGGGAAAATTTGTAAAGATTGAATATAGGAAGTATCTGACTCATCCCTAGCATTCTTGCCAAAGAAAAGATATGGGGAAGAAGGAAAGGTGACGTTCATCTACTAATCATGTGTCTTTAGCATACTCAGCTGGCCTGGGAAACCCATCTGTTGTTTGTTGCTGAACAGATACAAGCATTGTCTAATCTTTAGTAAGGACGAAGACCTGGCTATAGCTTTTCAGCCAAAAGTCTGAGAGTTTTGGATGGGCTTTCTTATAAGGTGTCATGGTAATCATTTTTAAAAGTGGAGAAATGTTTGAGAATCAATAAGAACATGATGAGCAAACACACCATTAGAAAGAGAGGCAAAGGATGTGAACTTAAAGACAATTTAGCAAAGAAGAAATACAAATGGTCAATAAAACAAGGCTCAACTCAGAAGAAATACAAATTAAAAAAATAATAATATTAAATATTTGTGAGTGTTCAAGAAGAGAGCTCTATAAGTAGAAGTAACTATTTGGAGATACACACACACACATATATTCTAAATATTTGTAATTTTTTTGATCCATAAATTTCACTTTTGGGAGTCTGTCATAAGGAATTAATCACTGATCTGCACAAAGTATGGCCACAGGGATGTTTAACAGCACTGCTTATAATACCAAAAAGTGAAATAAAAACCCCTAGTCTCACTATGGTGGATCAGTTAAATAAATTATGGTTGATTGGTGCAATTGAGTACCATGAAGCCATTAAAAATCAAATTGTGGAGAATATCATTTAATAATGTGGAAAGGTGTTCCTGATATATTATTAAATAAAAGTTTCCAAAAGAGTATACATGGACGATCACATTTTGGTTGAAAAACTTTCTTAATCCATACATAGAAAAGGGGTGGCAAGGATATACAGCAAAATGTCCACTAAGGGATGATCCACTAAAGGTGGAGGAATTATATATGATTTTTATGTTGTGCTTCCCTTAGTCAATATTTTCTGAAAATTCTAAAATGAAGAGGTACTACTTTTCTAAAAAGAAAGAAGTTATTTATAATATAGAGGAAAGGACTCTAAACAAGTCCACATCCCCAGACCCACTCATTGCCTCTCTCTGCTTCTTGTACTGAGAATGAACATTCTCAACACAGAGAGCTGTAAACCTGAACATGCCCTGCCTGGTGTTTTCCTGCTTGTATCTGCATACTTCCCTTTCAGGGACACATGGAAAATGAATTCTAAGGGAGATGAAGTAATATCCTGAACTCTAATGGAATGCAAACCTATTTACGGAAATGCTTTCTGAATTTGGCTAATACCTGGGTGGTGAGAAAAACTTCATTTATTGCCCCTGGGTGAATAAAGAGATTGTGAACCTGGAGCTCTTCCTCAGTTGAATCCCTTCATTTTTCTCCCTCCTATTTTAAAATACCTTAAAATATGTCTATATTCTCATTGCCTCCTATCTCTGAGGAATCAGCACTACTTCACCTGTGTTCTCGGTCCTCTTTGTCCCTTTTCTTAGGCGGAAAACCTTGAGTTCACATTCAACGTCTCCATCTTTATTTCCTCTAGCATGGAGTTGGTCAACAAAACGACTGTACAGTTGAACTGACTTGTGTCCTTCCTGCCCTAATTTGTTCCCTACAACCTCTCTCCTGGGCTGGGACAACTGTTCTCACAGCCCCTGTCAACACCACCAGTCCATCCTGCACACTGTTTTCCATGAGACCTTCCAAAAACACAGGTCTTCTACCTCTCACCAGCTTTAGCACCCTCACCATTGCCTGCAATAGAGCTTCCTCAATTTGCATTCTTTCAACTTTTCAACATTAAAAAATGCCTTTAAAAAGGGTTAAAAGGAGAAGTCCACGATGGACTGCAAAAAATATCTATGGCCTCACAAAAGAATTTTAAAATTTTTGATTAGTATTTTATTTTTCTTTCAAATTTGTTTTTAAGACAGGATCTCACTCTGTTGCCCAGGCCAGAGTGCAGTGATATGATCATAGCTCACTGCAGCCTTGAATTCAAGTTTTCCTCCTGCCTCAGCCTCCTGAGTAGCTGTGACTATAGGTGCACACCACCACGCCTGGCTAATTTCTTAATTTTTTAAAAACTTTTTGCAGAGATGGAGTCTCACTATGTTGCCCAAGCTGGTCTTGAACTCCTGTCCTTAAGCAATCCTCCTACCTTGGCCTCCCAAAGTGGGAGGGATTACAGACCTGAGCCCCCATGCCTGGCCTTGATTGGTATTTTCTATTTATTATTTCTGTTCAGTAATTTAGTTTAATAATCAAATATGTCTTTGGTTACTACAGATTGGAAGTAAAATCACTGTTAATTAATGCCCTTTGTTTGGTCACCAAATCTTACAAGCATGAGGTAGGTCCTTCAGACAGGATGGAGGAGAAGGGGCAAATGATAATGGGTTTTTGGTACTGGAAAGCCTGGGAACCACTGGTCCACACATTAAGGTCCCAATTCATTGGCATGCCATTCAAGGCTCCCTGCCCTGTATATCCTTCCAACCTTCTTTGCCACGCCTCCGTGTACACCCCATGTTCCAGCCACTAAGCACCTCTCACCTCTTCCCAAACCTCTGGGCCTTTGCTTAAGCTGCTGCTTCTTCCTTAAGCCTTTCCCTCCTACTAAATTGCAGCTCATTCTTTAAGGCCTTGCTCAGAATACCTCCCCCGGGAGAAGACCTTCCCCAGTCCCCATTTGGAATTAATGTTCCCTCCTTGGAGTTTCTGGAGGTCCTCTACACTGGCCTGCATCAGAGCCAGCCTTATTACTATTATTTGTAACAAGACCCCCTCCTCCTGACCCCCTGGAAGGTAATGATCAGAGTTATAGTGGCTGTCACCACAACACCTCCTCGATCTTGGCCAAGATAAAGGCTCATTTACAATGTGTTGATAGGCTTGAATTCCAGAGTGTGATACCATTCTTTCAGAGCCCTGTGCTTGCAATTCACTAAAACTCTGGTTTTCCTCTGATCAAGGCAACATCTCAGAACAGAAAACTGGCTCAGAAACTTTGGAGCAAACTGTGTTGATTTGAATCCCAGATATGCCACTTATTAGGTGGCGACCTTGGTCAAGTCACTTAATCTTTTTCTTTTTAAATAAATTTTATTGTGCATATTTACAGCATACAACATGACGTTATAAGATACATATATTAATGTATAGTGAAATGGTTACTATAGTGGAACAAATATCGTGGAACAAATGGTTACTATAGTGGAACAAACTTCTCACATAGTTACCCCATTCCTCCCCGCCCCAGAGTCACTTAATCTTGCTATGTCTCGGTTCGCTATTTGAATAATTGGTGCAAATCACTAACTCCAAGGATGATTTAAAATGTATGTCATATAGTAGGCTTTCTATAAATTTTATTTCCTTCCCCTTATGAGAAATGAACTTGGTAAACTCAACAGTCCCAGGCTACTCCATTCATAGGAAAGAAAACTTCAAGCTTTCACTTCAAAAGGAAGCCTTGGATTTAGCATTTAGGGCTGGGATTTGGCTTCACACCTTGCCCTCCTACCCGCCCCAGCTTCGAACCATTACCACTCTGATTAAATGGCATTGTTTCAGCTCCCACCCATACATTATATCCTGATTCCTTTTCAACAAACTCCTGGACATCTTCACATGAAGGGAACAAAATTTTGCCCCTCAGAGTTATTTGATTGAGATTCTGACCTTATTTCTTCTTTAAAGAACTTCTTGCAAATAGATGTCCCGATGCAGGCATTGCATTTATCAAGGCCGAGGAAAGTCCTTCCAAAATTGTAGCTGGTTCTGACTTGGGGCACCAGAGAAGGATGGGGAGAAGCTGGCAAGGAGAAAGAAGAGCTCAGGGCTGACACCCACAGCAGCAGGGCCAGCCAGGGCTCCATCTCAGGCTCTGAGCTGTGGCTGCAGCCTTCGGCTGCCCACTCAGGGCTGCACAGAGGCAGGGCTTGGCCAAAGAGGAAGCTGTCAGAGGGGGCTGGCTTCTGGGTGCTGACCCCACCCCAGCCCCCCAAGCTTTCTGTTTGAGGATGCTGAGGAGCTTGGGGCTAATGAGGCTGGGGAGGAGGTGAGGAAGTCTATGGAGGATGCTGATAACGCTGTTTCCAGAGTTACTCTTCCTCTGCCTGGGGCGGCTGCCTCAACCTGGGGAGGGACTCACTGGCAGATTTTGGGAAGGACAATGGTCAGGGCTTCCCTATGTGGTCCTTTCGACAAACACAGGATATCCCGGCTGGGCAGTAAAGGTCCATGCAGGATGTGTGTCCGACCTGGGTTCCACCTGGGAGTTTCAAAGGATCCTGAAGGCCTCCACCCTCCACTGTTTGAAATCTGAGTGTATCTGTCCCTATGGATTACACACACACACACACACACACACACACACACACAGACACACACACCAATTTTTTTCACCTCTGCACTGGGTAGTTTGTCCTGCCCCTTAACCAGCCCTACCTCCTCTACTCTTCCCATATATGGCTATGAAATAACTAGAGATTAGTTTGCTGGTCATTAAATAGCACATTTAACACTGATTTGAAGGGCCAAGGCTTTTTGCTGCTTAGAGAATAGAAAACCTCAGGTTAGTCTATCTTCTCTTGCTGAACTGAGAACAAGAGAGGGAAAAGCACCTGGTGGCTTTTGTGGCATGATGGCCAGAGCACCAGGAAGAGCCTTCGGCCTACGTCCAGCTGTGTCCATCTGCCTCCCACAGGCCTGAAAGTCCCTCTAGTCTTTACCACCCTGCCTCATTACTCAGTGGCTGGCCTGACTCGGTAGCATTTAACTGCCCTCTTGCCTTCCTTCAGATACCAAAATAAGGTCCACAGCATGGAGTAGATGGGAGTGCTAATTTGGGACTAGAGAGAGTTTCTGAGGGCCACATCGTGGAAGCCAGGTTGCCTGACTTCCTGCAAGGGAGTACATGTGGGGAATGGGGCAGTTTGAGACTATAGGAGAGCGCACAGGAAAATGGGGCTGGGAGAGGGAAAAAGGGACATGAAAGGGAATGGAGATGGCCTCAGGAGAATTGGTGAATTTTGCTAAACTGGTGGGAAGAGCAGGGTAAAGGCAGTTCTCTGATGATTAAGCATGTGCTTAGCAGCCATCTGTATATCTTACTTGGGGAAATGTCTGGTCATGTTTGTGTTTTTTTGTTGTTGTTGAGTTTTGACATTTCTTTATAGAATCTTGATTCTAGTCCTTTGTTGAATATGTGCTTTGCAAATATTTTCTCCCAGGTGCTAACTTGTCTTTTATCTTCTTAATAGAATCTTTCACAGAGCAAAAGTTTTACATTTTGATGAAGTCCAGTTTGTCAATTTTTCCTTTTCTGGATCATGCTTTTGGTGTCAAGTGTGATAAAAGAAAAACTTAGGCACATTTAAATTTTAAAGAGTTTCTTTGCATATTCAGTGATTCATGAATAGGGGCAGCACCAGACCCCAAGTGGCTAACACTCTGAGGACGAGGACAAGAGGGGCAAGTGAGGAACATTTTATAAAGTGTTTACAGAAACAAGACAAAGAAAACAATTTTTATTTATTAGAGTGAAAAATCCCTAGTTAGAGGTTAGTTGGTGGTTTCTGATTGGTACGCTATTATAGTATCTAGTTTCAATTTATGATTTACATTGTGCTTTAGTTTGTTTACCTGGGAATTTAAAGAGCTAGCACCCTAGTCTGATCGCCTCCCAATTAGATTTTTTTGGACAATTCCTTTTTGATCAGCATCTCATTTATGAGATGAGATCAGAACTTGGGCATAAGTACCACTCTCCGCCACCATCATGGCTGGGTTGTCTTTGTGTCAGTGTGGAACTCATAAGTCATGACATCAGGCTCATTTACGAGAGATTCCTTTTGTTGGTCATCTCATTTTTGTTGCTCTAATCATAGCGAGACCATCTGGCATACTGTTAATAGCTGCAAACACACATTTAAGAGCCTTGATTGAATACAGTGCACCAGGAAGATTATAATGATGACTATCAGGAAGATAATACCAAGGCACTGGAGTATGCTCCCTAGCCAAGGTCCCCACAAACCAAATCAAGTAACATTTCTAGTGAAACAAAACAAAAACAAAGGCCAATGACTGAAACAAACTATAAATTCAGTCTGTGAGTCCAGAGGAAAGTTAATCAAGATTTCTAGGTTTGAGGTTGAAACATATTTTCCTGGTTTACAGTTTAAATGCCTGATTAAGGCATTGAGTGTTTCAGTGAACTCCTTAACTGGTTCAACACATCAGGCATGAGGGCTGTCCTCTGAAATTACAGCAAGTTGTCCATGTTTAGCTTGTGGCGTTTCAGGAACAGAGCACTTCTTGTTATTAGTGATTCCAAGTCACAAAAGTGGGAGAAAATTGGATTGGAAGAATCAAGAAGAATTCAGGATCCAGTCCAGTCTACAGGTAGATAATAAAACTCGAAAACAATGAATAGGGCTATACCCTAATAACAAAAATTATGTACAGAACCTTTCAGACATTCCAGGGACCATCTGGAATGTCCCAAAGTTAATTCTAGTTCAAAAATACTTAATTTAGAATTTCATTTTGGATAGTTTGTAAAAAATGTCAAAAGATCTGAAACACTTGATTAAACAGGATCATTGGTTATTATGAAACAATGAAAGGCAAATACAGAAAGGTTACATAGCTATAAAAAATTCAGCTCTTTTAATATTGAGAAGACTCATTTTTCTTAGGTAATCAAAGATCTAATAAAAGACAACAGGAAACACAAGAAATTATCTTGATAAAACACAAAACTTTTTAAAGTCGATTACTTAAAAGATGAGGAAAACCTTTTACCAAGATAACTTTGTTTTTTTAATGGAAAGAAAACCAGCTTCTAGTTTAGTATCAATGTACTTTTGATATTGTCTCATTTTTTAATTGATATAAAATCTTTGGCATATTTATGCAGTACATGTGAGTATTTATTACATGCATAGAATGTGTAATGATCAAGTCAGGGTATTTGGGGTATCTGTCACCTTGAGTATTTATCATTTCTATGTGTTGGTATCATTTCAAATACTCTGCTATAGAATATTAGAGCTTATTTCTTCTATCTAACTACATGTTTGTAACCACTAACCATCCTCTTTTCATACTCCCTCTCACATACACACCCAAACCACCCTCTGGTATCTATCATTTCATTCTCTATTTCCATGAGATCATCTTTTTTAGCTCCCACATCTGAATGAGAACATGTGGTATCTGTCTTTCTGTGCTTGGCTTATGTTACGTAGCATGATGATCTCCAGTTATATACATATTAATGCAAATGACATGATTTAATTCTTTTCATGGTTGAATAGTATTCTATTGTGTATATACAGCATTTTTTTTATCCATTCATCTGTCGATGGACATTAGGTTGATCCCATATCTTTGCTATTGTGAATAGTGCTGCAGTAAACAGGCAAGTGGCATTATCCCTTTGATGTACAGATTTCTTTCCCTTTGCATAAATATCCAGTAGTGGGATTGCTGGATTGTATGGCAGTTCTATTTTTAGGTTTTTGAGAAATTTCCATACTGTTTTCCATAGTGGTTGTACTAATTTAGATTCTCATCGACAATGTATGAGAGTTCCTTTTCTCCACATTCTTGCCAGCATCTATTATTTTTTGTCTTTTTAATAATAGCTATTTTAACTAGGGTAAGAAGATATCTTATTGAGATTTTTAACTTGCATTTCCCTGATAATTAGTGATGTTGAGCATTTTTCAGTTACCTGTTGGCATTTTGTGTGTCTTCTTTTGAGAATTGTCTATTCATATCCTATGATCACTTTTTAATGGGATTATTTTTAAATTATTGAGTAATTTGAGTTCCTTGTGTATACTGGATATTAGTCCCTTGTCAAATGAAGAGTTTGCAAATATTTTCCCTCATTCAACAGGTTGTCTCTTCACTCTGTTGATTGTTTCCTTTGTTGTACAGAAGTTTTTTAGTTTAATATAATCCCATTTATCAATTTTTGTTATAGCTGTGCTTTTGAGGTCTTAGCCATACGATCGTTGCCTAGATTGATGTCTTGAAGTGTTTTCCATATATTTTCTTCTAGTAGTTTTACAGTTTGGGGACTTACATTTAAGTCTGTAATCCATCTTGAGTTGATTTTTATATTATAATATGGGGAGAGTTAGGAGTCCAGTTTCATTGTTCTGCATATGGATCTCTAATTTTCCTAGCACTATTTATTGAAGAGGGTGTCTTTCCTCAGTGTATGTTTTGGTACCTTTATTGAAAATCAGTTGGCTATAAATATCTGGATTTATTTCTGGACTCTTTATTCTATACCATTGGTCTGTGTGTCTGTTTTTATACCAATACCATGCTGGTGTGGTTACTATAGCCTTGTAATATATTTTGAAGTCAGGTAGGGTGATGTCCCCAGCTTTGTTCTTTTTGCTCAGAATTGCTTTGGCTATTTGGGTTCTTTTTTGGTTTCATATGAATTTTAGGTGTTTTTTCTAATTCTGTGAAAAATGATGTTAGTATTTTGATAGGGATTGCATTTAATCTGTAGATTACTTTGGGCAGTATGCTCATTTTAATGATATTAATTCTTCTGATCCATGAACATGAGATATCTTCCTATTTGTTTATGTCCTCTTTAGTTTCTTTCATCAGTGTTCTGTAGTTTTCCTTGTAGAGATCTTTTATCTCCTTGGTTAAATTTATTCCTAGCTATTTAATTTTTTTGTAGCTATTGTAATGAGATTGACTTCTTGTTTTTTTTTCTCAGCTAGCTCATTATTGGTGAAATGCAGCTGATTTTTGTATTTTGATTTTGTATCCTGCAATTTTACTGAATTTTTCAAATCTAGGCATTTCTTGGTGGTCTTTAGGTATTTCTAGTTACAAGATCATATCATCGACAAAGAGAGATAATGTGACTTCCTCTTTTCCAATTTGGGTTCCTTTTATTTCTTTCTCTTGCCTGATTTCTCTGGCTAAAACTTCCAGTACTATGTTGAATAGAAGCAGTGAAAGTGGGAATCCTTATCTTGTTCCAGATCTTAGAGGAAAGTCTTTCAGCTTTTTACCAGTCAGTACGATGTTGGCTGTGGGTTTATGGTATATGACCTTTATTATTTTGAGGTATATTCCTTCTATTCTTAGTTTGTTGAGAGTTTTTATTATCAAGGGATGCTGAATTTTAACGAATGCTTTTCCTGCATTTATTGAGATAGCTATATGGTTTTTGTCCTTCATTCTGTTTTTGTGATGTATTAGGTTCATTGATTTGCATATGTTGAACCATCCTTTCTTCTCTTGTATTAATCCCACTTGGTCATGGTGTATTGTTTTTAATGTGCTATTGGATTTGTTTTACTATTTTGCTCAGGATTTTTGCATCTATGTTCATCAGGGGTATTGACCTGTAGTTTTCTTTTTTTTGTTGTATCCTTGTCTGGTTTTGGTGTCAGGGTAATGCTGGCCTCATAGCATGAGTTAGGGAGAGTTTCCTCCTCTTTAATTTTTTTGGAATAGTTTCAGAAGGATTGGTATTAGTTCTTCTTTATACATCTGGTAGAATTCAGCTGCGAACCCATGTGGTCTTAGGCTTTTCTTTTTTAGGAGACTTTTTATTACTAATTCAATCTCATTACTCATTATTGGTATGTTCAGGTTTTCTATTTCTTCCTGATTCAATCTTGGTAAGTTGTATGTTTCCAGGAATTTATCCATTTCCTCTAGGTTTTCCACTTTGTTAACATATAGTTTTCTATAAGAGTCTGTGATGATCTTTTATATTTCTGTGGTATCAGTTATAATGTTTCCTTTTTCCTTTCTAATTTTTTTTATTTGGGTCTTCCATATTCTTTTCTTGGTTAGTCTACCTAGTGGCTTATCAATTTTATCTTTTCAAAGGAATAACCAACTTTCTGTTTCATTGATCCTTTGCATTGTTTTCTTAGTTGTGTTCTGACCTTTATTATGTCTTTCCTTTTGCTAATTTTGGGTTTGGTTTGTTCTTGCTTTTCTAGTTCCTTGAGGTGCATCATTAGGTTTTTTATTTGAAATCTTTCTACTTTTCTGTTGTAGCTGTTTATTACTATAAAATTCCTTCTTAGCATTGCTTTTACTGTATCCCACAGGTTTTGGTATGCTGTGTTTCCATTTTTATTTGTTTCAAGAAATTTTTAAATTTCCATCTTCATTTCTTCATTAACCCAATGGTCATTTAGGAGTATGTTTAATTTCCATGTATTTATATAATTTCCAAAATTCCTCAGTATTGATTTCTAGTTTTATTTTGTTGTGGTCTGAGGAAATACTTGACATGACTTCTATTTTTAAAAATTTGTTGAGACTTGTTTTATGGCCTAACATATGGTCTATCTTGGAGAATGTTACACGTACTGATGATAAGACTGTCTATTCTGCAGTTGTTATATAGACGTTCTGTCAGTGTCAGTTCCATTTAGTCTAAATTCTAGTTTAAATCCAATTTTTGTTGTTGATTTTCTTTCTAGATTATCTGATGCTGAGAGTGTGGTGTTGAAATCTTGTGCTATTATTGTATCAAAGCCCACCTCTCTCTTTAGGTCTAGTAATATTTGTTTTATGAATCTTGGCACTCCAATGTTGGGTGCATATATATTGGAAATTATTATATCCTCTTTCTGAATTGATCACTTTATCATTATATAATGATCTTCTTTGTCCTTTTTTACTGTATTTAACTTAAAGTTTGTTTTATGTCATATAAGTATAGCTATTCCTGCTCACTTTTGGTTTTTGTTTGCATGGAATATCTTTTTCCATCCCTTTACTTTGAATCTGTTTGTGTTTGTATAGGTAAGGTGTATTTCTTGCAGGCAGCATCTAGTTGGATCATGTTTTCAAAAAATTAAGTGGAAAATTTAATCCATTTACACTGAAGGTTATTATGGATATGTGAGGTTTTGTTCCTGTCATATCGTTAATTGTTTTCTGATTGTTTGATATGTTATTTGTTCCTCTCTTTTTCTCTTATTATTTGTCGTTGTCATTTGGTGATTTTCTGTAGTGATACATTTGAGTTTTTTCTGTTCCTCATTTGTGTGTTTGGTTTTACCAGTGAGTTTTATACTTTCATGTGTTTTCATGATGGTAAGTGTTGTCCTTTCATTTCTAAATTTAGGACTCCCTTGAGCATTTCTTGTAGGGTGGTCTTGTGGTGATGAATTCCTTCAACATTTACTTGTCTTCGAAAGGCTTTATTTTCCTTTCATTTGTGAGGGGTAATTTTGTTGGATATAGTACTCTTAGGTGGAAGTTTTTTTCTTTCAGCACTTTTAATATGTTATGCCATCTCTCCTGACTTATAAGGTTTCTGCTGAGAACTCTGCTGTTAGACTGATGGGGGTTCCTTTAGAGGTGACTAGACATTTTTCTCTTACTGTTTTTAGAATCCTCTTTTTGTCTTTGACTTTAGATAGTTTGAGTATAATGTGCTTTGGAAAAGACTTTTTTGCATTGTATCTATTTGGAGATCTCTGAATTTCCTGTGTCTAGATGTCTAAGTCTCTTTTTAGACTTGTAAAGTTTTCACCTATTATTTCATTAAATAGTTTTTTCAACCTTTTCATTCCCTTTTCATCCTCAGGAACACTAATAATTCAAATATTCAGTTACTTTATGTTGTACCAAATGTCATGAAGGCTTTTCTCATTCTTTTATATTCTTTTTTTAAATTTTTGTATGACTGGATTATTTCAAAAAGACTTGTCTTCAAGTATTGAGATTCTTTCTTCTGCTTGATCTAGTCTATTGTTGATGCTTTTGACTGTATTTTTTAGTTATTCAATGAATTTTTCAGTTCCAGGATTTCTGTTTGGTTCTTTTTAAAAATATCTATCTCTTTTGTAAATTTCTCATTCATATCCTGAATTATTTTCCTGATTTCTTTTTTATCAGGGGGTGGGGATAGGATCCCACTATGTTGCCCAGACTGATCTCAAATTTCTGGGCTCAAGGGATCCTCTCACCTTAGCTGCCTGAGTAGTTGGGATTACAGGTAGACATCACTGTGCCTGGCTTGATTTTCTGATTTTTTTCTTTTGCATTGTATTTCAGAATTCTCTTGCATCTCACTGAGTTTCTTTAAAATCAATATTTTGAATTCTTTATCCAAGATTTCATGAATTTCTTTTTGATTGGGATCTGTTGCTGGAGAATTATTGTGTTATTTTGCAGTTGTTATATTTCCTTGCTTTTTCATGTTTTCTACATCCTTACATTATCTGTGCATCTGATATAATAGTCACTTCTTTCAATACTTGCAATTTGCTTTTGTAGGAGAGGACTTTTTCCTGAAGATGTAACTATGGTATTGGTTGGGAAGGGCACTTTGGCTTTTATTCTGGCTGCATGCAGTAGTGTAATCTGTATGATTTCTTTCACTATAAACAGTGTCAATGGTATCTGTGATTTCCTTCGTAGCTTAGAGTGCAGTTATTAGTGGAGGCTGTGATGAAGTTTTGCTCACCACTGGGATGCCAGGTGGGCTAGTCTTCAAGCCCTAGTAATGACAACAGTGGGCTAAGTGTGCCTGTCTTGAGCCTCAGAATAGTGTATTCTGGCTCTGGAATTAGCAGGTCCAGGCAGGCCGATTCTTTGACCTCCAGGTGGCTTGCTCAGATGGTGATAAGGGGCAGTGGTGGGCTGGGCATGTGGGTAGATTCTTGAGTTCCTAGACAGTGTGTGTGATGTGAGTGATGGCGGTAGCAGTGGGAGGGCAACCCATTGGAACCCAACTAGCTCAAGCTAGTTTTGGCAGTGGCTGTGATTTTCTGGGTGAGTCAGTCCCCTGGCCCACAGGTGGTACTTGTGGATGGGTGCTAGTTGTGGTGGTATCAGCAGGTTGAGTTGACCTGACCTCAGATCTTGGGAGGAGTGGTCAGGTGCCAATGGTAGTGAACTGGGCTGGAAAATCCTGAGACCCCTGGACAGCTTATTCAAATACTGGGGGAATGGGACTGGGCCAGCAGACTTGTCCTAAGGGCCCCTGGTAGTGCATTCAGGCACTGGCTGTGATAGCCAGGATTGCCCCCAGAGTGTTGGCATAATGCTCATGGGGGGGGGCAGTGGTAGCTGGGCTGTGGGACTGTCACCAGAGAGGGTGGGGCCACTGTCAGTGGAAGCAGAATAGGCAGGCAGCTGGGGAGCACATGGCTTTCTTGTGCCTTGGTTCTACAGCAGCCCATAGCAGCGGCAGTGGGATTTCTCCTTGGGGCACATGAAAGCACCTGGCCTTCTTTCTCCCTCCTTGGCCTGATGGTAGCAGCAGCATCATCGATCCCAGGGCAAGATGAAGTCTGTTATGAGCTGTGCTCTCAGAATGGTATCATACAACAGCTTCTCAGACCTGTGAGTCACAGTGTGAGCTCCCTCTCTGGAGCAATGCCTCTGTACTATCTCCAGGAATCTCCCTGTGTTAGTCTTGAGGCCTGAAAGATTGAGGGGCTGTACTGTGGTTAAGAGTCCATAGTGGGAATGTGGATCCCTGGTGGTCTCTTATTTACCCTTTTGCCATATCAGAGAGTTTCTGGCTCTCAGTCAATCTTGACTGAACTGAGCAAGCTGCCTCTTTTTTCTCTTTTTCTCCACTTTGGGTACTTTCCATAACTTCTCTGTTGAATTCCAGTGTTCTGTCTTGGGAAATTTATTCAAACTGTGAATATCTGCTTGTTATTTTGTTTCCTCTCCATGGAAAAGGCACATATTAGTGTATCTAGTCATCCATCTTAAACCTTTCTCGATGACCCTCTTGTATCTGGATGTCTAAATCTCTGGTGATACCAGGGAAGTATTCCTCAATAATTCCCTCAAATTTTCCATGCTATTTGCTCTTTTTTCTTCTCCCTCAGGGATACTTATAATTTGTATGTTAGTTTGCTTTCATAATCCCATATTTCTCTAAGTGATTGCTCAATCTTTTTTATTCTCTTCTCTGCCTCTTTGAATGACTGGATTAGGTCAAGAGTCTTGCCTTTAAGCTCTGATATTCTTTCTTCTCCTTGGTTTAATCTGCTGTTGAAGTTTTCTGTTGTGTTTTGGAATTCCCTAAATGACTATTTCATTTCTTTAAATTCTGTTATATCCTTTCTCCTGTTGTCTAGCCCTCTAGAGACTTTTTCATTAATTTCTTGAAATAATTTTTGGTTTCCTTTTGTTGGTTTTCAATTTTCTCTTGAATTCCTGGAAACACACAATCTCCCAAGGCTCAATCAGGAAGAAATAGAACTCATGAACAGACCAATGAAAAGCAGTGAGATTGAAGAAGTGATAAAAAAAATCTCCCAATAAAAAAAGCCCCAGACCAGATGGATTCACAGCATAATTCTATAAGACCTACAAGGAAGGGCTGGTACCCATACTACAGAAATTATTCCATAATATTGAGAAGGAGGGAATCCTCAACTCATTCTACAAAGCCAGTATCACCCTTATACCAAAGCCAGGAAAGGACATAACAGAAATAGAAAACTACAGACCAATATCCCTTATGAATATAGATGCAAAAATCCTCAATAAAATACCAGAAAAACAAATTAAATAGCATATCAAAAAATAATCCACCAGGACCAAATGGGCTTCATCCCAGGGATGCAAGGATGGTTTGACATGCAAATCAATAAATGTGATTCACCACATAAACAGAAGCAACAACAAAGATCATAGGATCATCTCAATAGATGCAGGGAGAGCATTTGACAAAATGCAGCACCATTTCATGATAAAACTCCTTCAAAACTGGGCATAGAAGGAATGCATCTCAAAATTATAAAGGCCATATATGACAAGCCCATAGCCAACATCATACCAAATGGGCAAAAGTTTGGAAACATTCTCCCTAAGACCTGGAATAAGATAAGGATTCCCACTGTCACCACTTCTATTCAACATAGTACTGGAAGTCCTAGCCAGAGCAATTAGGCAAGAGAATGAAATAAAGGGAAAGCAAATCAGGAAAGAGGAAGTCAAACTATTGCTTTTACTGAGGATATGATCTTGTATCTAGAAAACCCCAAATATTTCACCAAGAGACTCTTAGAATTGATAAATAAATTCAGCAAAGTCTCAGGTTACAAAATCAATGTACACAAATCAGTAGCATTTCTATATACCAATAACAGTAAAGCTGTTAAATCAAAGACTCAATACCATTTAAAATAGCTACAAAGAAAATAAAATACTTAGGAATATACTTAACCAAGGGGATTAAAGATCTCTATAAGGAGAACTATGAAACACTGAGGAAAGAAATCACAGATGACGCAAACAAATATAAAAACATATGCTCATGGATCAGTAGAATCAACATTGATAAATGTTGATACTGCCCAAAGTGATTTACAGATTCAACACAATCTCCATCAAAATACCAACGTCATATTTCACATATCTAGAAAAAATAATTCTATGCATCATCTGGAACCAAAAAGGAGCCCAAATAGCCAAAGCAATCTCAAGCAAAAAGAACATATCTGGAAGTATCACATTACCAGACTTCAAACTATACTGCAAGGCTATAGTAACCAAAACAGCATGGTATTGGTATAAAAATAGAGTCATAGACTAATGGAACCAAACAGAGAACCCAGATATAAAACCATCTACCTACAACCAATGGATCCTCAACAAAGAAGACAAAAAATACACTGGGAGAAAAGAAGCCCTATTCAATAAATGGTGCTGGGAAAATTGGATAGCCACATACAGAAGAACGAAGCAGGACCCCTATCTCTAACCATTTACAAAAATTAATTCAAGATGGATAAAAGACTTAAATGTAAGGCATGAAACCATAAGAATTCTAGAATAAAATGTCAGAAAAACTCTTCTAGATATTGGTATAGGCAAAGAATTTATGACTAAGGCCCCAAAAGCAATTACAGCAACAACAAAAATAAATCAATGGGATATAATAAAATTAAAAATCTTCTTCACAGCAAAGGAAATAATCAACAGAGCAAACAGACAAACTACAGAATGGAAGATAATATTTGTAAACTATACATCCAATAGAGGGCTAATATCAGAATCTACAAAGAACTCAAACAAATCAGCTAGAAAAAAAATAAACAACCCATTAAAAAGTGGGTAAAAGGCATGAACAGAAGTTTTTCAAAAGAAGATAGACAAATGGCCAATAATTATATGAAAAAATGCTTGACATCACTAATAATCAGGAAAATGGAAATTAAAACCACAATAAGATATCACCTTATACCTGCAAAATGGCTATTAATATTAATAAAAAGTCCAACAACAATCGATGCTGGCATGGATGCAGAGAGAAAGGAACATTTATACACTGTTGGTGGGACAGCAAACTAGTGCAACCTCTATGGAAAACAGTATGGAGATTCTTGAAAAAAGTAAAAGTAGACCTACCATATGATCCAGCAATTCCACTACTGGGTATCTACCCAAAGGAAAATAAGTCATTTTATCAAAAAGACATCTGTACTTGAATGTTTATTGCAGCACAATTCGCCATCACAAAGATGTGGAATCAACCCAAGTGCCCATCGGTTCATGAGTGGATTAACAAAATGTGGTACATGTATACCATGAAGTTCTACTCAGCTATAAAAAGAAATGAATTAATGTCCTTTGCTGCAATATGGATGGAACTGGGGACCATTATCCTAAGTGAATTATCTCAGGAATGGAAAAAAAAATACCACATGTACTCTCTAATAAGTTGGAACTAATTGATGGGCACACATGGATACAGCAGGAAGTAAAAGTCACTGGGATTCAAGACGGGTAGGGGAAGAAGAGAGGGGTAAAAACCTAACTAAGGGTACAATGAACACTATTGTGGTGATGGACACACCAATTGCTCTGGCTGAAGCATTATAAAACCTAGCTGTGTAACAAAAACATTTATACCCCATTAATATTTTGAAATAAAAAAAACTTAAGCACATTTAAGTTTTTTAAAGTTTATTTGAGCATTCAGTGATTCATGAATCAGGCCAGCAACAGACTGCAAATGGCTAGCATTCTGCCAGGAGGGGCAAGAAGGGAAACTTTTATAAAGTGTTTGTAGAAGCAAGACAAAGAAAACAATTTCTATTGCTTAAAGTGAAAAGTCCCCAGTTAGAAGTTTATTTGGTGGTTTCTGATTTGTACAGTTTCTAGTTTCAACTTATTGTTTACATTGGGCTTTCGTTTGTTCATGTAGATATTTAAAGTGTCAAAGTCACCTCAGTCTAATGCTCTCCTAATTAGAATTTTTTTTCTAACAAATGTTCGATCTCTTCACCTAGCCCTAGGTCCCAAAGACTTTCTGCTATGGTTTTTTATAAAAGTTTTATAATTTTCCATTTATATCTATTATCCATTTTGAGTTAATTTTTGTATTAGTGTGAGGTTAGGTCAAGGTTCATGTTTTTGCCAATGGATGTCTAATTGCTCCAGTGCCATTTGTTGTAAAGGCTGTCTTTCCATTGAATTGTTTTTGCACCTTTGTCAAGTATTAGTTGTTTGTGCCTATATGTTGTAATGTCTGAGTCCTCTACTCTATTCCATTGATCTATGTGTCTACTCCTCTACCAATACCATAGAGTCTTGATTATCATAGCTATACAAAATCTTGAAATTGGCAGAATGATTCCTTTCACTTTCTTCTTCTTTTTCAAAATTACAGTAGCTTTTAGTTAATTTGACTTTTCATATACATTTTAGAATAATCTTATCTATATCTACAAAAAATCTTCTAGAGATTTTGATAGAAATTTAGTTAAATCTATATATTAATTTGGGGAGAATTGACATCTTTATTATGTTAAGTCTTCAAATCCATGAACACATGAACGCCATGTGTCTCTTAGATCTTCTTGAATTTTTTCATCAGTGTTTTGTAGATTTCAGCATCCAAGTCCTGTAAATGATAATTGTATTTTTTTAAAAAATTATTTATTTATTTAAATTGACAAATATAAATTGTATATATTATGTAAAACATGATGTTTGAAAACATGTGTACATTGTGAAATGGCTAAATCAAGCTAATTATTATATGCATTACATCACATACTTACTATTTTTTGTGGTGAGAACACTTAAAATCCAATGTCTTAGCAATTTTCAGGAATACAATACATTGTTATTAGCCATACCCACCATGTTGTACAATTGATCTCTTGAACTTTTTCTTTTTATATAACTAAAGTTTTATATCCTTTGACCGTCATGTTCCCAACCTCCTTACCTCCTGCTCCTGGTAACTACCATTTTACTCTCTGCTTCCATGAGTTCAATTTTTTTAGATTCCACATATAAGTCAGATAATATTTTTCTGTGCCTGACTTACTAAAGTTAGCCTAATGTCCTCCACGTTCATCCATGCTGTTGCCAATGAGAGAATTTCCTTCTTTTTAAAGGCTGTATAGTATTCCATTGTTCATATATACTACATTTTATTATACTTATCCATTCATTGATTGATGGAAATTTAGATTGCTTCCATATCCTGGCTATTGTGAATAGTGCTGCAATGAATGTGGCAGTGCAGATATCTCTTTGACATACTGCTTTCACTTCCTTTGGATACGTACTCAGAAGTGGGATTGCTAGTAATTCTCTTTTTAGATTTTTGAGGAACCTCTATACTGTTTTCGAGTGGCTGTACTAATCTACATTCCTACCAGCAGCATATTAGGGTTCTGTTTTCTCCATACCCTCACAAACACTTGTCATGTTTTTTCTTTTTAATAATACCCATTCTAAACAGCTGTGAAGTGATATCTCATTGTAGTTTTAATTTACATTTCCCTGTTGGTTAGTGATGTTGAGCTTTTTTTTATATACCTGTTGGTCATTCATATGTTTTCTTTTGAGAAACGTCTGTTTAGGTCCTTTGCCTATTTGATAATTTGACTATTGGTTTTCTTGATATTGAATTGTTTGAGTTTCTTATATATTTTTGGCATTAACCCCTTATCAGATGTATGGTCTGCAAATACATTCTCCCATTTCATATGTTGCCTCTTTACTCTGTTGATTGTTTCCTTTAATGTGTAGAAGCTTTTAATTTGATGTAATATCATTTGTCTGTTTTTCCTTCTGTTGCTTGTGCTTTTGGGGTGATATACAAAAAATCATTGCCCAGATTCATGTCAGGGAGCTTTTCTCCTATATTTTCTTCTAGTATTAATAGTTTTATTGTTTCAGGTCTCAGATTTAAGTCTTTAACTAATTTTGAGTTGATTTTTGTATATGGCATGAGATAAGAATCTCATTTCATTCTTCTGCATGTGGATATCCAATTGTTCCAACACCATTTATTGAAGAGACTGTCCTTTCTTGATTTTGTGCTCTTGACATCATTGTCAAAAATCAATTGACTTTAAATACGTGGATTTATTTCAGCATTCTCTATTCTGTTCCATTCATCTATGTGCCCATTTTTATGCCAGTTGGCCTGCAGCCTGTATACACAAGGGCCAGTATGGAGACTGAGTCCATGAGTTGGACCTGAAGCCTGGGGCTGTAGGGGCCAGTTACATGCTGGAGACAGTCTGGAACCTAAGGCTGCTGGGGAAGACCTAGCCCTGGAGGACCTGGAGACTGAGTCCGTGAGGGCTGGCCTGCCACTGGGGTGCATCTGAAGCCTCAGGGCCACTGGTATCAGCCTGCTGGTATGGTGGGCCCAGAGACAGCGTCTGCTGGGCAGGCCTAGAGCCTGGGGCTATGGGATCTTGCCTGACACTGAGGTGATACTAGAGGATCAGTCTGTGGATACTGATCTAGTGTCTAGGGCCATAGGGGCCTACCCAGAACTGGGTTTTACTGGTGTAGGCCCACTCTTGGGGTCCAAGGCAAAGTCTGGCACTCACTTCCCTCTCCTTCCTCCAAATGGAGGATATCTTTTTGCACCGTCCCTCTACAGTATCAGTGGAGGGGAATGGTGACTTTGTTACTACTGTGCAGTGGTGAAAGTCTTGACTTTTCAGTAAGCCTACTCTGATACAACCCTAGCAGGGAGACAGAGTGGGCACTCCATTACCACTAGGTAGGGGTTGAAGTCCAGGCTCCCCACATGGCCTCCACTGATGGTGGGGGGAGGATAGGTATGCCTTGTTACTGCCTGAAGAGATGAAGTTCTTGGATCCCCACTCAGCCTTCTCTGACACCACCCCAGGGGGTGTTGGGGTGCTTGGTTGCAGCCAGGAAAGGGTGGAAATCTAGGCTCTTTTCTTGACCTTGCTGAGGTGGAGATAAGGCCGCAGTTTTTTTTCCCCTGTTATTCTAGGCTGCCCCTTTCCTAGTCTTTCTGTTAAAGAGATATTTCTTTTGTTGGGGCTTTAAAAAAACTCCATCCATTGGCATTTCCAGGTTGCCAGCTTCTCCAGCACCAAGTCTTGGATACATGAAGCAAAAAGAAAATAGGGAACTCACAACTATGTCATTCCTTAGATTCCAAGGTTCCTAGCCCATCTGTCTTCTTCCTTAAACTTTTCAGTGTCTTCTTTTAAAAAAATATTTTTATTGATATATAATATTTGTACGTATTTATGGGGTATATGTAATATTTTGTTACATGCACACAATGTGTAATGATCAAGTCAGGGTATGCAGGGTATTTATCCCCTTGAGTATTTCTCATTTTAATCTGTTGGGAACATTTCAAGTCCTCTCTTCTAGCTGTTTTGAAATATACAATGCGTTGTTGTTAACTATAGTCACCCTACTCTGCTATGAAACATTAGAACTTATTCATTCTATCTAATTATATGTTTATACCCATTAACCAACCTCCAGTGTCACCTTATGTCTGGTTTACATATACAGTCAGCCCTGCATATTCATGGGTTCTGCATCCTTGGATTCAACCAGCTGTAGATTGAAAATATTTTTTAAAAAAACCTAATAAAAATAATGATACAATCCAATAAAAATAATACAAACAAAAACCAATACAGTAAACAACTATTTACATAGCATTTACATTGTATTAGGTATTATAAGTAATCTAGAGATGATTTAAAGTATATGGGAAGATATACATAGGTTATATGCAAATGCTATGCCATTTTATATCAGGGACTTGAGCATCGGAAGGTTTTTAATATTCATGAGAATCCTGGAACCAATCCCCCTTGGATACTGAGGGATGACTGTAATGTTCAGGAATTTTACTTGTACTTAGCAGGAGAAATAGAAAAAAGTACTTCTACTTCATCTTTCTGCAAGCACAAGTCCCTCACAGTCTTCTATAGCCTAAGTTTAGTACTGACATTGATCACTTTTACTTCATTTTATTTGTTAGAGGCAAGTCATTAGGTCCAGCCCACACACAAGAGGAGAGGATCACACAAGGGCATGAATACATATCTAGCATACCAGAGCTACTCAAATTGGGCCCTCCACCCGTCAACCAGCAGGACCAGCATCATTGGGAACTTGTTAAAAATGCAAATTCTTTGGCCCCATCTCAGATCAATTGAATCAGAAACTCTGGGGTTAGGATCAGCACTATGTAGTTTAACAAGGCCTCCAGGGAATTCAGATGCATGCTAAAGTTTGAGAAACACTTCTGTAAGCCATTTACTAGGCTTTTTCTCTAGCTTCTGCTTGATCACTTCAGGTGACAGGGAACCACCCACCTATACTACAAGGGCAATCCACTTCATTTTTTAGCTCTCAGTATTTTATTATATAAATAATTTATATTCATGTAGTAAAATGAGATAATACAGATAACAAAAAGATAAAAATGTGTCTTACTACCATCACCAAAAATAACCATTACTAAACTGTTGGTATATATTATGATTCCATGTTTTAAAAAATGCATCATTTTTATAAAGGGATTATACTATATATACAAATCTATAACTTATTTTTTCTTAACCTATTTTACTTTTGAGTGATTTTAACAGAAAGTCTGTCCTTATGCTGAGCTCAAATTTGCCTCTTTGTAGTTTGCAATTATTGGGTTTAATTTTGCCTCTAGAATTACAACTGACAAGCCCATTTGTTTTGCCACATAAGCCTTTAAATATGGGTAAGAAGTTACTATGTACTCTTATTTAAGATATATCTATATATATTTCTTTCAATATTTTCTCTTGTCATGGCTTCTAGAACATTTGCCATTGTATGGTGTTCCATCTGACAACGTCCTAACTCAGTGGTTCTCAAAGTGTGGTCTGAGGACCAGTTTCATCTGGGAACTCATCAGAAATGCAAATTCTTAGGCCCCACCTCAGACCTACTGAATAAGAAGCTCTGCAGTGGAGCCCAGCAATCTGTGCTTTAACAAGTTTTCTGGGTGATTCTGATGCATTCTGAGAACCAATGATATAACTCATTGATTCTTATGTTATGTGGTCTGGATTTCACTCCTCATTCAGGCTTTATAATTTTATTGATATATTTAAAGGTTATATTTCCTTTTTTTGGCAGCTGAATATCATCCTCTTGTCTCATACAAGCTTTCAGCAAACTTAAGTGCTCAGTTATTTTTCATATTAACTGCTTCATCCGGTATTCTTAGTCTATGCATATATTATTGATTTTTTAAAAAAATCTTAACTTAGGGTCTTGATATTTTGCCCTGTATAATTGCATCTTGGCTTTGGTTTTAGCTTCAAATTTTGGACATATTTTGGATTTGAGAGTTCATTAATTTCAATTTCTGTTATCTGTAACATTTACAAGCATATCTTTATCCAAGGCTTTGATAAAGCAGGTGGGCTCAGCAGGTAAGTACAGCAGTGGCTTTCTGCAGTGAGGACTGATTCAACATCTGAGACATTGGGCAGGGCACTGGTTGGGGTGATCAACTGTCTAATATGCCCAGAACTGTCCTTGTTTTAGCCTTGAGGTTCTTGCATCCCAGAAAATCCTTCACTGCTAGGAAAACCCAAATGATTGATCACCCTAGTACTGGTAGACCTCCCATATGAACTGTGTGAAATAGGACCTCAGGTGGGCCGTTTGGTTATTAGATTAAAGGGCAGCCTTTGAGATCAGAAGGCTTGGGAAACACCTTGGAGACAGATCTGTAGATTATACACACACAGATGCACATACACTGGTGATTTTTTTTGTTAACTTAGTTAACTTTATCATTTTCACATGTCATTAAACATTCTTCTATGAGACCATTTATATCTGCTTTCCATTATGTAAATGTAACACAATTTATTTCAAAAATCCCTTATTGTTGAACATTTTGATTGCTGATGGGTAAGATTTTGACAGCTGAAGATCCTGAAAATGATGAAAAACATCATTTTTCCTCACTTCTAAAATACCATTAATTGTAAGATGTACCATTAATTTACATAAAATCTTTTTAAGGAAAAAATATAAGAAACTCTGTATCAAGTATACATTTAAAAGTAGTGCAAATTTATCCCTATGATTTTTAATAGAGACTGCTTTCCCTTTTAGAATCATGACCACATTTTGAATTTTTTTCAGTCCTAACATATTCCTGAATTGCTTTTCTCCTTAAGTATTCCAGGTGACTTACTGCTTTTCAGAATGTTCTCATGATTCTTGACCTCCTTGGCACCTTTAACTAAATATAGCAGGTAAGATTTTCAGTCTGTAAGTTCGAACGTGTAAGACATAACATTACATTATATAACTTAATTTCCATTTTAAGTCTTCTATTTTGGATTGGTGGGCAATATTAGCATGGCTGTTTCTTGAGTTCCTCCCTTCTCTTCTGGAATTTTCTTGAGGTTCTGAGGGATTTACTCAATGTGCAGCCACTGGGTGGGGCTGTTTGATATCTGAGTACTTGCTGCACAAAGGTTCTCAGAGAAGAGACCCTACTGTGCCCCTTCCTTGTGGCTTGTGATGTCCAGTTCCAGTTGCTCCTCAATCCCTTCAAACTCCATTTGGACACGTGCTTTGCCATGCCATGCTTTTAAATGTACCTAAGTGCCATTACCCTGATCCTTTCTCTCTTAGGCCATATCTATTTTCTGATTTGCCATGTCCTTCCCCTGAAGAAGTGAGAAAAGGGTCAACTCTGTCTTGAATTGGTGGTGGGGGTGGTGGGCAGGGGAAAAAAGAAAAAAATATAGGGGTAACAAAACCACAGATCATTGTCTCCAAATGTTTTTCTGCCACACAAATTATAATAGGTTTCATCTGCATGTCCTATTTGATTGGGACCATAGTTTTCTTTTTTCACTAATTGAGTTATTTGTCACTAAGAAGTTAAAGAGTTTCCCTTAAAAGTCAACCAGACCCTGTAACAGACAGATTTTTCAGAACTTGGCAACAGTTCTTCATGGTGTGTGCTCTAACAGGGCAGGGATTTATGTCTGTTTTTGCCTGAAGCATCCAGAGTAGTTTCTAGCATATGCTGCTTCATTTTAAATAAAAATTTAGGATCAAAAGTTAATATACAGCAGTAACAACAATTAGATGAATTGATCCCTTCCGCACATTACAAAATCTTTAAGGCAGTAAGGGCCCTTTTATAATTTCTTCTTCAGTCCTGAGGTTGATAGTTTTCTTCTGACCTTGATTATAAAGTGCTTCCTAATTTCAAAAACATTGGAAGATTTAAAAAAAATGTGGCTCAGCATTGAAGAAATCTGCAAAAGAGCCAACAGCTAGGAAGGCACAATGAGGGCAGTACTCTGATTTGTCTGATCCCAGGGATGGAACATGCAGGTAAGTGGTGGAAGGGGGCAGAGATGGAGGATCCCATCATGGGTGCCTTGGCTAGCAGGCCGATGGTTAGGAGAGGCAGGGAAGGTCAATGTGAATAGTGTGTAGGATGGATTGATGTGTGAAGAATATCTTCAGATCATGGTCAAATTGAAGGAACAGTGTCTAGGGCCAGGGACATGGCAGTGGGAATAAAAGTGAAGGGATGAATGTGAGTGGTAGTAAGAAGCCTCATCTGCCTGATTTGGAAACTGAGTCAATAAAGGGAATAAGGGACAAGCAAGAATCCATGGAAACTCAGAGATTTCAAATATGGATGTCTAGGAAAATGTAGTACTATTGACTGAAGCTGCAAATGAGAAAGAGGAGCTAGTATCGGAAGAAGACAATAATCCCAGATCTTTGAACTTAAAGCATTAGCTGCTAATGTAGGTCTTATTAATTGATCTCCATAAATATGATTGCTTATGAATATCAGAATTTACTAAACTATCACCTAGCTCCCATGTTTTCATCTTGATGATAATGATTTTGATAAATGTCTTACTGAAATCCAGTTATACTGTATTGTCTGCATTTTCGTGGTGTGCCACACTGGAAATGCTAAAAACAGGAAATGAGACGGTCCACCACAGCATTTTCTTTGTGAACGCCTCCTGATCCCTAGTGATCTCCAATGCCTGCTGTAAGAGCTCACAAGCAGCCCATTTAATAGTCCAGTCTAGACTTTCTAGAGATCATCTTTAAAAATTTACCTGCTGGGTGTAGTGGCTCACACTTGTAATTATAGCACTTTGGTAGGCTGAGGAATGAGGATTGCTTGAGGCCAGGAGTTGGAGACCAGCGTGAGCCATAGCAAGACCCTGTCTCTACAAAAGGAAAATCACATATCTCAAGATTATAAGAGCCATATATAACAAATGCTCAGCCAACATCATACTGAATGGGGAAAAGCTGAAAGCATTCCCACTAAGAATTGGAACAAGACAAGAGTGCTCACTGTCACCACTTCTATTCAACATAGTGCTAGAAGTCCTAGTCAGAGCAATCAGGCAGGAGAAAGAAATAAAGAGTATCCAAATTGGGAAAGAGTTCAAGCTATTGCTTTTTGCTGATGATATGATCTTATATCTAGAAAACCCCAAAGACTTTACCAAGAGACTCCTGGAATTCATAAATAAATTCAACAAAGTCTCTGGTTACAAAATCAATGTACACAAATCAGTAGCATTTCTATATACCAATAATAGTCAAGCTGACAGTCAAATTAAAGACTCAATACCATTCACAATAGCCAAAAAGAAAATAAAATATCTAGGAATATACTTAACCAAGGAGATGAAATATCTCTACAAAGAGAACTACAAAACACAGAGGAAAGAAATCGCAGATGACACAAATAAATGAAAAAACATCTTATGCTCATGGATTGACAGAATCAATATTGTTAAAATGTCCATACTACCCAAAGTGATCTACAGATTCAATGCAATCCCCATCAAAATACCAATGTCATTTTTTATAAATCTAGAGAAAATAATTCTATGCTTCATTTGGAACCAGTAAAGAGCCCAAATAGCCAAAGCAATCTTAAGCAAAAGGAACAAATCTGGAGACATCACATTATCAGACTTCAAACTATAATATAAGGCTATAGTAACCAAAACAACATGGTTTTGGCACAAAAATAGAGACATAGACCAATGGAACAGAACAGATAACCCAGACATAAAACCATGCACATACAGCCAACTGGTCTTTGACAAAGCAGACAGCAATATACACTGGGGAAAAGAAGCCCTATTCAATAAATGGTGCTGGGAAAATTGGATAGCCACATGCAGAAGAATGAAACAGGATTCATATCTTTCACCACTCACAAAAATTAATTCAAGATGGGTAAAAGACTTAAATGTAAGGTAAGAAACCATAAGAATTCTAGAAGAAAATGTTGGAAAAACTCTTCTAGATATTGGCCCAGGCAAAGAATTTATGAGGAAGACCAAAAGGCAATCACAGCAACAACAAAAATAAATAAATGAGACTTGATTAAATTAAAAATCTTCTTCACAGCTAAGGAAATAATCAACAGAGCAAATAGACAACGAACAGAATGGGAGAAAATATTCACAAGCTATCGGGGGTTCATGACACCCCCGATATAACTGGGTCCCTGGGCAGTGTGGGTTGCAAGAGATGGAAGAGACAAAGACATGGACACAAAAAGTAAGGTGAAAGGGTGTGGGGAGGTCAGAGGACCACCAGCATTCCCGTCAGCCAGGTGGTACTGACTGAAGTCTAGCACCTGTTTTTATTCTCTTTTTCATGTTATGGATTACAATGATTTCACGTGAAAAGCTTGCGAGTTAGCAGTAGAGCGTATAATCTAAATGAGAACAAACAGACCACGTACTTCTTTCTACTTTATCTAGTTCCTCATTTACTGAGACATGAACTCAGAAGAGAGATAGGAACATTGCCTCAGGCTTACAATAGCAAACTGCTCTTATTTGCTGGGCTAACATCCTCTGATAATTGTCTCTGCCTTTGGATTACAAGCCTAGGTCCATTTGCAGACATCCAGGCTGTAGCCCTCAGGCTTGAAAGTGGGGTCTGTTTGCAGACATCCCTGATCAGTGAAATGTCCCCCTCAAGGTCGAGTAGCTTTTGCTCACTGAACTGACATGTCCACAGGTTGCTCTTTGGCAAAGTCCTATCCCACTCCTGGGGTTCTCATGTCTCAACCCTAACTCTCAACAACAAGCTATACATCTGATAAAGGGCTAATAACCAAAATCTACAAATAACTCAAACAAATCAGCATGATAAAACAAACAACCTCATGAAAAAGTGGGCAAAAGAACAGATGCTTTTCAAAAGAAGACAGACAAATGGCCAATAAACGTGAAAAAATGCTCAACATCACTAATCATCAGAGAAGTGAAAATTAAAGCCATAATGAGATATCACCTTACCCCAGTTAGAATGAGTTTTATTAAAAAGTCCAAAGATAACAGATGCTGGCATGGATGCAGAGAGAAAGGAACACTTATACACTGTTGGTGGGACTGCAAATTAGTACAACCTCTATGGAAAACAGTATGGAGATTCCTCAAAGAACTAAAAGTAGACCTACCATTTGATTCAGCAATCTCACTACTGGATATTTACCCAAGGGAAAAGAAGTCATTTTATCAAAAAGACACCTGCATCTGAATGTTTATTGTAGCACAAGTCACAATTGCAAAGATGTGGAATCAACCCAAGTGCACATCAATACATGAGTAGATCAACAAAATGTGATACACGTATATTATGGAATACTACACAGTGATGAAGAAGAATGAATTAATGTCTTTTGCAACAATTTGGATGGAACTGGAGACCATTATCTTAAGTGAAGTATCTAAAGAATGGAGAAATAAACACTACATGTACTTGCTACTAAATTGGAACTAACTGATGAGCACACTTGTGCACCGAAGGAAATAAAACTTGGTGGAATCAAGCAGGGGGTAGCGGGGAGGAGGGGATGGGCAAAAATCTACCTAGTGGGTATAAGGGTGTCACTTGGATGACAGGCATACTTATAACCCTGACTCAAGCATAACAAAATTGATACATGTAACCAAAGACATTTGTACCCCTGTAATATTTTGAAATTAAAAAAAATAAAGAAGAAAAAAGAAAAAGAAAAAAATCAGCTTGGTGTGGTGGCATGCACTTGTAGTTCCAGCTACTCAGGAGACTGAGGCAGGAGCACTGCTTGAGCCCAAAAGTTCAAGGTTGCACTGAGCTATGATCACTCAGCCTTGGCAACAGAATGAGATCCTGTCTCTAAAAGTAAAATAAAATAAAATAAAAATTCTCAATATATCTGAGCATCCCAGTCTCCTGGGACCTCTGTTATTCAACATTGTGACAATCATGGAGGTGCACCACTCTGATCTCTTTTCTGGAAGGAATGTGTGGATCAATTGCGAAAAGTGAAGCCAGCTCCAACTGTGAGCACTTCTGGATCCACCTTAGCTTTTGAGCTGAGGCCAGATTCTTCCTGGATATCCCCCAGTCAATGACTGAGCATAGTGGAGGTACTAAAGTCTGGCCATTTCTGCCCAACATGGGATTCCTTTAACGGGGAATCTTTGCTCCAGAGCTCCCTGTTGGGTTGGCTGAGGCTTTGTCATATCTGCATGTGGCTTGAAGCTCTCCCTTCCCCAAACTGCTTCATTCCCATTTATCTTTTGCCAACATCTCCTACCAATAAGTTTCTTGCACTCTTAACCATCTCAGCATCTGCTTCCTGGAGGACCCAAATGACACAAACATGATTCTTTCATGCTCTCCTGACATGGATCCTGGGATCAAATGTCTAAGTTTCTTCAGGGACTCAGAAATAATTTGCTAAGCATGGAGTAGCAAGGAAGAGATCTCATATAGTTCTCACAAACTACTTGGGCTTTGATTCTTTCCTGGTAATATTAGTCCTACTCTTTAATATTTGTAAATTATTCTCCCTGATGTAAAACATGGCAACCCAATAGGATTCAGCTTTCTGTCTGACAGCACCATCTGCTCCAAGGGGTATATCTATTCTTCTGTGATTCTTATTTAAACTGATAAGAACAGATACTATACTTGATCTTAGCCAAAAGATGGAGAAGCAATTGGAGTTCTTTCTTAAGTGAGCATGGTTTAAAAATTGCCCTTAGCATATTTACAGTCCTTAGTGCTCCACTTTTTAATTTTCCCTACTAGAACTTCCAAATCATTAATAATACCTTACATTGTTGACACTTCAATAGTTTTACAAAGTACTTTCACATTTATTCTTCGACTAGATTCTTATAATAACCTTATGAAGGAGCTGCACAGTCATAATAATAATAATAATTGTATTGATGAGGAAACTACTGAGGTTTAAAGATGTTTAATGTGTTGCAAAAGTTACATAGCTATTATGTACCAGATCTAAGGTTTGAAGCTAGCTCTTCTGAAGCATAACACAGTGCACTGTCTACTCTGTCATGCTGACTCTCAAGAGGTGGTTTGAGTTTGTTCTGGTGCCCTCTCCTCTCTATCCAGCAGGGACCACTGCACTAGCTGTTGGTGCCTGCAAAGACATAGCCTATATTGCCATGACGTGCTGGCGACTTCAGATGTCCAGCCTTACCACCCACAGAAAAGTGGCCAGTGATCAGGCTTCTTGGAGCTGTTTCTCCTCTGTCTTTTTAACCCTGAGCTATTTTTATCCATTCACCACCCTCACAACCTGGTTTTAATTTCTCTCTGCTTTCTGATTCTGGCTTCCCTTTTGGATTTTTTTTCTTCCTTCCTGCAAAGAATCTCTCCTTCCTTTCTAGCAGATTAGCTCATATATGATTCCTCAACCCCTGCAACCTCTCCTGAAGCCAGACGAGCTTGTACAGCATTCCCAAGGGTGAGTGTCTAGGGCAGGAAAGCAAAAATAGATATGCCCATCAGGCTGTCAGAAGCCTTCTTATATTGCCCATAACCCTTGAATAGCAAAATAAATGGTTACTCAACAATTCTGCCCCAAATAGCTCACGAAGCTGACCTTTTGAAACTTTGTTCACTGCAGAGTCCTGGCCACTTTCTCCCCCTACATGTGTCATTTGCTGCTGGACACTTGGTTCTTTCTCTAAAAGGGAGGAGAGAGAAGGAAAACTTTAATGAGTGTAGGTTATTTTCTCCAATACCATTTTTTACAAGTATAAAAGCAAGGTGTTAAGAGAATCTTGGAAGATGCAAAAAAAAAGTAGAGCAAATTTTATCAGTTCTGGGTATTAATTTTAATATTTTTTCAATGCATTTATACCATACCTGATTTTTCACTTAAAAATACACTGAAATAATTTTCTGTGTCATTAAATGTTTTTTCCTAAAAGACAGTTTTCATTGGATGTGCCATAATTTATTAAACCTATTATTAGACATGTGCTAAAAATTATGCTAGATTTGATTTCTCAAATGGCAGAATTTCAAAACAAAACATTTTGCTTTGGTTCCTGAAATCTTTGGGAAGGTATATCAGATAGTATATCTTTAACTACAAATCACAGACTAGTGCCACTGAAATTGTTCTAAATGCTACAAGTTCTATTATCACATGTAAGAAGTCCAGAAGTTCGGTGGACTACAGAAGCTCAAATACGTCATCCAAGGAGGCAGGATCTTGCCACCTCTCCACTTTGCATATTAGATGAATCACTTTTCCTTCCCCTGGTCACATGTTAGTGGCTGCAGTTCTGAGCATCATAGTGAGACATGTCCATTTCCTGTGGAAGACAAGGAATATCTCTGTTTTTGTGTCTCTTTTTATGGAGCAAGGAACTATTTCCCAGAATTCTCCCTTCAGGTCCCATTGGCTAGAATTGGATCAATCCTACCCCATCACTGGGAAGAGAACTGAGATTATTGTGGTTGGCTTGGCTTTATTTCTAGAGCTATGGATATGAATATAATTTTTTGCAGGGTGGATAGCTAAACCAAAACAAGATGTGGGTATGGAGGAAGAAAGGGGGAAAATGAATACTGGCTAGTGTCTTGGTTTGGGTTCCCAAGAAACAAACTCTGAAACAGGGATTTGAATGCAAGTAGATTATTTGAGAGATGATCCCAGAAATACTGGTAGGGGATGGGGGAGCTGAGAAAGAGCAGTGAAAGAAACCAATAAAGGTCCATTATCAAGCCACCTACCACTGTGGAGAACTAGAGTTCAATCCTTCTGGGGGATTTTGGAAGACAGAACACACACCTCAGAGTTATCCTGACTGAGGGACAGAGAGCTGGGATATTTATAAACCAACTAACTCTCACCAGTCATTGGTTGACGGTTGCTCCAGAAGATATTAACTCTGTGGCAGTTCCAGTCTGTCCAACCTAAGCCAAGTGAATTCTGATGGTCAGGAGAAGATCTCAGGCAAAGTGTTGCAGTGTCTAGAGCTGGAAGCCATCAATTAGGTGGCAAGTCTGGGAATGAAGGAAGTGCCAAGGGCAGGTGGATGGGCATCCACCATGCCTGCTTAGGCACCTGGGTCCAAGGACTAGTTAATATAACAGGGTGAATCACAGAACTTTAAGGTGGAAGAAATCTTAACAATTATCTGGATGATCATGTCAAATAGGCAGTTGGATATCCAAGTCAAGGTCAGAGAAGCAGTCCAGGCTGGTGACTGGTTATAGTAGTCAGGGTTCTCCAGAGGCACAGAACCAATAGGATATATATGAAATGGAGTTTATTAGGGAGAATTGGCTTACATGGTTACAAAGGCGAAGTTCCATGATAGGCTGCCTGTGAGCCCAAGCTGAGAAAAACCAGTAGCATGTCTTTGTTCAAGTCCAATAGCCTCAAAGCCAAGAAAGGCAGCCATGCAGCCCTTCTTCTGGGGCTGAAGGCCTGAGAGCCCTTGAGAGGCCTTGTGTAAGCCCGAGTGTCCAAAGGCCAAAGAACCTGGAGTCTGATGTCTAAGGGCAGGAGGAGAAAAAGTGTCCATCTTAGGAGGGAGGGGGATGGGAGGAGGGAAGAGAGAGAGAGAGAGAGAGAGAGAGAGAGGAAATTGAGCAAGCTGAATATCCCCCATCTTCTACCTGTTTTGTTTTAGCTGTAGCGGTAGCCAATTGGATGGTATCCACCCACACTGGGGACTAGTCTCCCTCTCCCAGTCCACTGACTCACATGTCAATCTCTTTGGAAACATCCTTATAGACACACGCAGAAACAATGCATCACCAGCCATCTAGGCACCCCTCAATCCAGTCAAGGCAATACCTAATATTAACCATCACACTAGTGATGGTATTTAAAGCCAAGGTTATCCATGAGATCAACTAGGAAACAGATGTAGAATGAGTACAAGGACACTCCCAACTGTAGAGACTAGGAAGAAGAGGACAATCCAGCAATGAAGAAGAGCAGCTAGTGAGGTAAGAGGAAGGTCAGGGGATGGGCTACCTGGAAGTCAAATAGGGGAAATACTTAGAAAGAGGGAATGATTGATTGTGTTAAATGCTGCTAACAGATGGTTTTCATTTTTTTGCTATTTCAAACAATGGTGCAATGAACATTCTCTGTTCTGTCTCTTCAGGAACACATGTGATAGTTTCTCTAAGATAGATGTCTAGAAGTAGAATTATTGGGTGATGGGGTATGAGCATTTTCAGTTTTAACAGGCAATGTGAGATTGTTTTTTAAAGCGATTGATCCAATTTAACCTACCACCAGTACTGTGTTCTCCCTTCCCCAATATCCTTACATTCTAATAACCCTTGGGGTTATCAATCATTTTTTTCCTGGAGTGTGTAATTCTTTCTCCTAATTCTTTTAATTTTCATTGTCCTCGATACTATTGTCTTAGAGAATCGTCTTATACGTGTTTTGGTCATTTGAGCTTCTTCCTCTTTAAATTCTCTATTTATATCCTGTGTCTGTTTTTCTACTTGACTAGTTGGTTGGTTTAGGAGTTCTTTATATATTAATATATTCCAGATACTAATCCTCTGTTAGACATGTGGGCTGCACATATCTTCTACCAAACTGGGGCTTATATTTTCACTGTGTTTATGGTGACTTTTATAATTTTTTTCTTTCTTGTTTCTCCTTTTTATGTCATTATCAAGAGTGTCTTCCTTGCCTCAAAGTTATAAATATATTTTCCTGTGCTTTCTTCTAAAAGTTAGAAGATTACTTTTCATATTTAGGAGTTTAATCCATTGGGAATCAATTTTTGCATTTGGAGCTGCTTCTACCTTTATATAAGAATAACATATTCTCCCAGTTTCATTTATTGAATCTTTGCTCCATACCCCTACAAAATCTTAACATCTATCAAGATACGGAATATTATCATAACTCCAGAAAACTCCCTCATGCCCTTTCCCAGTTAATCCCCAGTCTCCAAAGCTACTCTTCTGAATTTTTCAACATAGCTTAGTTTTTTCTGTTCTAGACTTCATTTATATGAAATCAAATGACATATATTCCCCTGCGTAAAGCTTATTTCATCCAGCATGATGTTTTTGAGATTCATGCATGTTGTATGCATTAGTTAATTCCATTTTATTACTGAGTACTAGTCCACCACAGTTTGCCTATTGATTGGTTTCTATGCTTTTCTTCTTTTTTTAAAGAAACTTTAAAAAAATTTAGACTTAATTCTAGGTTCAAAAGAAGTTGCAAAGATGGTTCAGAGAGGTCTTATTAACCCTATACACAGTTTACCACAATAATTACATTTCACATACCTATAATACAATGTCAAAATCAGGAAATCAGCATTGGTACAAGACATATGTGTATGAATCTGCATCATTTTATCATATATGCAGATTTGTGTAACTACCATCATAATCAAGATACAGAACTGTCCCATCATCAGAAAGATTTCCTTCCTTCCTACCCTTTTATAAGTTACACCACCATCCCCAAACCTTGGCAATCACTAATCTGTTTCTTCACAATTCTGTCGTTTTGAGAATGTTATATAAATAAAATCATACAGTATGAGACTTTTTGAGATTGGCTTTTTTCCCACTCAGCATAATGCTCTGGAGTCCATCCAAGTTGTTGCATATATCAATAGTGTTCCTTTTTATTGCTAAGTAGTATTCCATGATATAGATATACTAGTTGGTTTAACCACTCACTGTTGAAGGATATTTTGATCATTTCCAGTTTTTTGCTTTATGAGTAAAACCGCTGTAAACATTTGTGTATAGATTTTTGTTTGAATATAAATTTCCATGTCTCTAGGATAAATGCTCAGAAGTGCAATTGCTGGATTATGCTGTAATTGCATGTTTAGGATTTTTTGTTTGTTTGCTTGTTTTTTGAAGAAACTGCCAAACTGTCTTCCAGAGTGGCTGTACCATTTTACATTCCCATCAGCAATGTGTCAGAGATCCAGTTTCTTTGCATCCTTCCTAGCATTTTACATTTTTACTACTTTTATTCTAGATGTTCTAATTGGTATGTAGTGGTATCTTGTTTTGGTCTTAATTTGTATTTCCTGAATGGCTAATGTTGAACACCTTTTCATGTGCCTATCTACCATCTCTATATACTATTGGATGAAATGTCCCTTTATGTCTTCTGCTCATTTTAAATAAGATATTTTTCTTTTTGGGGGGGACCAAGGTGGTGGGCTAGAAACAGTCTGCATAATGCCACTATTGAGAAGAGGATTGAAAGTGGTGAATAGATATTCACCTTTGGCTCCATTGTCTGAGGAAGAGCTTAGGGAATCCACAGAGAGGAGATAGGAGTGAAGTGAAGAAGATGGAAGTGGGACCAGCTGCTCAGCAGGACCAGAAGTAATTAGGAAACATGCCCACATGTGTGAAAGGGACAGAGGACAGAATCCCGGGCTCCATGCTACCCCTGAGGACACTGCAACTGAAGTGGCTGGAGGGCCCCTCCACCACAACAGGCCTCCGGACTGATACAGAGACCTGATGGGAGGCTATGCAGCTGTGTTACTCAGGACAGAAGAGATGGCTGGCTTGTGAGCCCTGAGTGCTGTGGCTGGTGCCATTGTAACATCTCAACCCTAGAGTGCTACTTTTGCCCAAAGGACAGGTCTGTGGTTGCTGTCTCCCCCTTAACCCTTCCAGGTGGAGAGGGAATGGGGAATCCTGGTGCTCATATGAGCCCCATGGACAGATGACATGCATACCTACCACTGATGATGTTAAGGGCCCTGGGCAGAGCAAGAGACCACAGGCCTGGAGCACACTGCTGTGGCCTTGGGGATCCTGCTCAACTGCAATTCCCATGGGGTATGGGCAAAGCAGGCACTAATAACTCTCGGTGTCCACTGCCTACTGTTGGGGCTGCTGGACCAATGCTGCAGCCGTCACCTAAGTGGTCCTGAGAAGGACAAAAACCAATGCAGCTATGGCCTTTGCATCTGGGTAGACTGCATGCCATGGACCAGTGCCATCCTACACAGGCACCCTGGGTTCTGTGCCTTGCATGCACCCTGCCCTGCCTCACCCACAGAACCCTGGCCAGCTGTGTGAATATGTTGCCATGGACCTGCTCCATCCCATGTAGGCGCCCTGCCCTGTAGGTCACCTCTGTCCCAGAGTTCTACTCTGCCCCATGTATGCGCTGTGACCTGCTGGCCTGCTCCACAACAGGACCTGCACCATCCCACAGGCCTACTATGCCCTATGCACCTCCTACACTGCCCTGTGTGCACCACCTGACCCATGCACCTGGAACCTCAGTGCACAGGCCTGCACATGTGTGCACTACACCCAGCAGACCACCATCCTGTGTACACGCTTAATCCTGCTGGCCAACTCCACCTCACATATATATTTGGCACCAGGGTCTGGCCCTGCCACAATAGCCTGATGACAACCACAGGGGAATAGGGGACATGAAGTAGAACAGCATCATTAAAGGCTCACAATGCACTCCACCTCCTGCCTGGTCAAGCTTCTGGAGTAGGACCCAAGTACACCATCCAGGAACCCATCCCTATCATTATCAAGCAATAGAGGCCCCAGCAGAAGAGAATAGGGGTACCATATCTTCTATCTGTCTTGCAATGAGAGAAGAAGCCTCAGATAAGGAGGAACCCACATAAAAACTCTGGCAACATGAAAAAACAGGCTATCTCAACACATCCAAAGTATCACAGTAGTTCTCCAGCAATGAACTCCAACCAAAAGGAAATTGTTGAAATGACAGATATGGAATTCAGATTATGGGTGGATGAATGGATTTGAGGAGATGGTAGAAATCCATTTCAAAGAAACCAAAAAAATAATTCATGACATGAATGAAAAAATTACTAAAGAGATAGATAACATTAGAAAAGAGATAATGGAATTTGAAGAAATGAAAGAGTCATTTAGGGAATTTCAAAATATACCAGAAACCTTTGACAACAGGGTAGACCAAGCAAAAGAAAATTTCAGAGTTTGAAGACAAGGATTTTTAAGTTATCCAGTCAGCAAAAAATGCAAAAAAATAAAAAATAAAGAAGAATGAATAGTCACTGAAAGAAATATGGGATTATGCAAAACAAAACAAATACAAGAATTATATGTATTCCTGGAGAGAAGAAGAAAAAGCAATGAGGATGGAAAATTTATTTAAGAGAATAATAGAAGGAAACTTGCCTGATATCACCAGGGGTTTAGATATTTAGATACAAAGCAGTCATCAAACACCTGGAAGATTTGTAGCAAATAGGACATCACCAAGACATATAGTTGAAAGCCTGACCAAAATCAAGATGAAGGAGAAAATCCTATAAGCCGTAAGATGACAGCAACAAGTTACTTATAAAGGAAAATTCATCGGATTAACAGTAGATCTTTCAAGCCAGAGGGATTGAGGTCCCATTTTTAGTCTTCTTAAATAGAATAACTGCTAGCCAAGAATTTTATGTCTTGCAAAACTAAGTTTCATAAATGAAGGAGAAGTAAAGTTTTTCCCAGATGAGCAAACACAAAAGGAATTTGTCATCACTAGACCTGCCCTACAGGAAATGCTTAAAAATGCTCTATACATGGAACAGAGCAATCAATACCCACCAGTGTAAAAATACGTGAAAGTTAAAATTCACAAATCTTATAAAACAGTAACACAAGGGAGAAAACAAAGCAACTAGGTATTATTCAACATTATGAATGGAACAGTATCTCATATATTAATATTAACATTGAACATTGACCATAAATGGTCTTAATGCACCATTTAAAAGATACAGATTGGCTGAATGGATAAAAAAACATACCCCAAGTATATGCTGTCTCCAAGAAACCCATTTAACTCACAAGGATTCTCAGAGTCTCAAGATAAAGGGATGGAAAAAAATATTTCCTACAAATGAAAACCAAAAGCACGTGAAAGTAGCTATTCTCATATTAGATAAAATAGACTTTAAATCAACAATGGTTAAAAATACAAAGATGATCATATATAATGATAAAGGGAGCAATTCAGCAACATGATATAACAATCTGAAATATATATGCACCCAGCACAGGAGATCCCAGATTCATAAATCAAATACTACTAGATCTAAGCAAAGAAATAAATAGCAACATCATAATTGCCGGGGACTTCAACACTCCACTGACAGAAATGGACAGATCATTGAGGCAGAAGATCAACAAAGAAACTCTGGACTTAGACAGGGCTCTAGAACAAATGGACCTAACAGACATCTGCACAACATTCTACCGCAAACGGCAGAATATACAGTCCTCTCACAGGCACATGGGATATTTTCCAAAATAGATCATATATTAGCCCACAAAACAAGTCTCAGCAAATTCAGAAAAACTGAAGTCATTCTATGTATCTGAATCAACTTCAAGAGGAACCCTCAAATCTACACAAAGTCATGGAAATTAAACAATCTGCTGCTGAATGATCCTTCAGTCAATGACGAAATGAAGATGAAAATCAAAAGATTTTTTTGAACTGAATGACAATCACAACACAAGCATCCCCAAATCTATGGGTTACAGCAAAGCAATTTTAAGAGGCAATTTTATAGCCTTAAATGCTTACATCAAAAAGGCAAAAAGATCACAAATTAACAACCTAATGTCACGCCTCAACGAAGTAGAAAAAGAAGAACAAACCAAGCCCAAAGCTAACAGAGGAAAAGAAATAACAAAGCTCAGAGTAGAACAAAATGAAATGGAAACCAAAAACAATACAAAGTGTCAACAAAACAAAAAATTGATCCATTGAAAAGATAAAGGAAAGGGATAGATCACTAGCCAGATTAACCAGAAATGGAAGAGAAAAGACTCAGATAAGCTCAATCAGAAATGAAAAAGGAGACATTACAACTGATATCACAGAAATACAAAATATCATCCATGACTACTATGAAAACCTCTATGCACACAAACTAGAAAATCTAGAGGAAATGGATAAATTTTTGGAAACACATGATCTCCCAAGCTTGATTCAGGAAGAAATAAAAATCCTGAACAGACCTATAATAAGTAACAAGATTGAAACAGTAATAAAAGCTCCCCCAACAACAACAAAAAAAGCCCAGACCAGATGGACTCATAGACAAATTCCACCAGACCTACAAAGAATTGGCACCCATTCTACTGAAACTGCTCCATAACATCAAGAAGGAGGAAATCCTCCCTCCTTCATTCTACAAAGCTTGTATCATCTTGATACCAAAGCCAGGAAAGGACACACAAAAAAGAAAGCTACAGACCAATATCCCTATGAACACAGATGCAAAAATCCTCAACAAAATACTAGCAAACTGAATTCAACAGTACATCAAAAAAAAAAAATCCACCATCATCAAGATCATCAAGTGGATTTCATCCCAGAGATGCAAGGATGGTTCAATATATGCAAATCAATAAATGTGATTCACCACATAAATATAATTAAAAAGAAAGACCATATGATCATCTCAATAGATGCAGAAAAGGCATTTGATAAAATTCAGCACTCTTTCATGATAAAAACTCTTAACAAACTAGGTATAGAAGGAACATACTTCAATAATCAAAGCCATATATGACAAACCCACAGCCAACATCATACTCAATGGGGAAAAGTTGAAAGCATTCCTCCTAAGAACCAGAACAAGACACGGATGCCCACTGTCACCACTTCTATTCAACATAGTGCTGGAAATCCTAGACAAAGCAATGAGGCAAGAGAAAGAAATAAAAGGTATTCAAATCAGGAAAAAGGAGGTCAAACTATACCCATTTGCCAATGATACGTTGTCATACCTAGAAAACCCTGAAGACTCCACCAAAAGGCTCCTAGAATTGATAAAGAAATTCAGTAAATCTTCAGGTTACAAAATTAATGTACACAAATCAATAGCATTTCTATATACTAATAACAGTCAAGATGAAAGTCAAATCAAGAACTCAATACCATTTACAGTAGCTACAAAGAAAATAAAATATCTAGAAATATACTTAACCAAGGATGTGAAAAGATATCTACAAGGAGAACTACAAAACACTGAAGAAAGATATTGTAGATGATACAAACAAATGGAAAAGCATCCCACACTCATGGATTGGTAGAATAACATGTTAAAATATTCGTATTGCCCAAAGTGATTTACATATTCAATACAATTCTCATCAAAATTCCAATGTCATTTCTCACACATCTAGAAAAAATACTCATAAACCTTTTATGGAACCAAAAAAGACCCTGAGGAGCCAAAACAATCTTAAGCAAAAAGAACAAATCTGGAAGCATGACATCACCTAACTTCAAATTATACTATTAATACAAAACTATAGTAACCAAAATAGCATGATACTGGTATGAAGACCAATGGAATAGAATAGAGAACCCAGAAATAAAACCATATGGCTATGACTAACTGATTTTTTTATTTAAAATTTTTTTTAATAATATAATTTTAAAAACTTTATTTATAATTTTTTAAATTTTTTAATTAACAGAAATGATGATGCTAGCTTTCTTTTGTTTTCTTTTTCTTTTTGAGACAGAGTCTTGCTCTGTTGCCCAAGCTACAGTGTCATGGCATTAGCCTAGCTCACAGCAACTCTACACTCCTGGGCTCAAGTGATCCTCCCACCTCAACTTCCTGAGTAGCTGGGACTACAGGCAAGCACCACCATGTCCCAATAATTTTTCCTATTTTTAGTAGAGATGGGGGTCTCACTCTTGCTCAGGCTGGTCTCGAACTCCTAACCTCAAGCAATCCTCTTGCCTCGGTCTCCCAGAGTGCTAGTATTACAAGCATGAGCCACCATGTCCGACCAAGACCAACTGATTTTTGACAAAGAAGACAATAACATACACTGGTGAAGGGATACCCTATTCAACAAATGATGCTGGGAAAATTGGATAGCCAAATGCAGAAGAATGAAACTGGATCCCTGTCTCTCACCATATAAAAAAATTAACTTAAGATGGATTAAAAACTTAAATGTCAGACTTGAAACCATAAAAATTCTAGAAGAAAATGTAGGTAAAACTCTTCTAGACATTGGCCCAGGCAAAGAACTTATGAGTAAGACCCCAAAAGCAAATATAGAAACAATAAAAATAAATAAATGGGATTTAATTAAGCAACAAAGGAAATAATCAACAGAGTAAATAACCTACAGAATGGGAGAAAATATTCACAAACTATATACATCTGACAAAGGGCTAATATTCAGAATATACAAAGAGCTCAAACAAATAAGCAAGAAAAAATAAAACCAAATAACCCTATCAAGAATTAGGCTAAAGACATGAACAGACTCTTCTCAAAAGAATATAGACAAATGGCCAACAAACATATGAAATAATGCTCAACATCACTAATTATCAGGAAATGCAAATTAAAACCACAATGTGATACCATCTAAACCCTGTCAGAATTGTCATTGTTAAAAAGTCAAAAAGCAAGAGATGTTGGCATGGTTGCAGTGAAAAGAAAATACTTATACACTGTTGGTAGGAATGTAAACTTGTACAACTGCTATGGGAAGCAGTATGAAGATTCCTCAAAGAACTAAAAGTAGACGTACCATTTGATCCAGCAATTCCACTACTGGAGATCTACCCCAAGTAAAATAAGTCATTTTATAAAAAAGACACCTGCATGTGAATGTTTATGGCAACACAATTCACAATAGCAATGATCTGGAATCAACTGCCTATCAACTGATGAGTGGATAAAGAAAATATAGTATATATTAATATATGCCATGGAGTACTACTCAATCATAAAAAGAAATGAAATAATGTCTTTCACAGCAACTGGGATGGAACTGGAGACCATCATCCTAAGCAAAGTATCTTAGGAATGGAAAAACACATACAACATGTTCTCACTTACATATGGGAGCTAAATGAAGGATATATGTGATCATAAAGAGCAGTAATGGATATTGGAAACTAAGAAGGGGGGAGAGTGGGAGGGGAGTGAGGCATAAAAATGTACCTATGGAGTACAATGTACACTATTCTGGTGATGGGTACACTGAAAGCCCTGATTTCAGCATGATACAATTTATCCATGTAACAAAAATCACTTATACCTCCTAATTTTTTGAAATAAAAAAGTAAAAAATAAAATAAAATCTCAAAAAATCATTTAAAACTTTTTATAAAAAGTAAAAGGAGATATTACAACTGATACCACAGAAATATAAAATGTCATCTGTGACTACTATGAAAATCTCTATGCATGAAAACTTGAAAACATAGAGGAAATGGACAAATTCCTGGAAACACACAGCCTCCCAAGACTCAATCAGGGAGAAATAGAACTCCTGAACAGACCAATAACAAGCAATGAGATTGAAGCAGTAATAAAAAATCTTCCAACAAAAAATTAAATTATTTCCTAAACATTGATTTTTGGTGTACTTAACTTTAAATTTTACTTTATATGAGAAAATAACTTTTAACTTCACTAACTGCTGGATGTTCATCCAGAGAATGTCAACATTTTCTTCTTTGAGGTACTTAATAGAAGTTGAAAATTTTTAGTAGAATTAAGTGATAAAATATAAACTATTATTAATTCTCAAAGCCCACCTCACACTCAGGCACACTGAAGCTCAAACATAAGTGAAGGAAATAAAAATATTTTACCTCAAAATATATTTTTTGACATATTTTGATATGGCTACCTGAGAGCCAGCAAACAGAAATAGCCCCGAAAAGCTGTCTTTTGTGGGGAAAATTTTTATGTGTAGAGAACCTGAATTGATGCAACCAGGCCTTCCCTTGTTGAGATCTAGGAAAAATTAACTGAGTATCTGACACCTTTAAAGGTCTGAAAGAATCATTTACCATCTATTCTCTCTGAGGGCTACTACCTGTGAGGTTTCATCTACATAAAAGACCACCTTTGGTAGCCAAGTCTCCTCTTCTCTCCCTCTCATAACCTGTTTTGTCACTATAACCTGATTTACCACCGTCACCTGTTTTTGGCCATGTTCTGAGCCCACAATTTTTTTTGTAAACACAAAATCGTATGAGCTTCTGCACCCATTGGGAGGGAGGTAATCAGTCCGTGAGTCTGTTGTGTACACATTAATACATTAATAAGTTTTGTATGCTTTTACTCCAAGAAAATAAGATGTTTTTGAGAGCTTTGACAGTTCTTTATATATTCTATGAGTCTATATGAGTCCTTTGTCAAATATGTGGTATGCAAATATTTCCTCCCAGTCTGTATCTTGCCTCTTCACCTTTTTAACAAGGTCTCTCACAGAGCAAAAGTTTTTAATTTTGAAGTCCAACTTATCCATTTTTTTCTTTTACAGATCATGCTCTTGGTGTCACGTCTAAGACCTCTTCACCAAATCCTAAATTCTGAAGATTTTTTTCTTATATTATCTTCTAAAAGTTTTATAGTTTCATGGTTTACATTTAAATGAGTTAACTTTTACATAAAATGTGAAGTTTAGGTCAAGGTTCATATTTTTGGCTATGAATAAACAATTGCTCCAGCATTATTTGTTGGAAGAACCATCCTTCCTCCATTGAATTGCTTTTACATCTTTGTGAAAAATCATTTCTCTGTACTTGTAGTGGCTGAGTTCTCTCTTTTGTTCTATATGTCTATCTTTCTGCCAGTGCCACACAGTCTTTACTACTGTAGCTATATAATACATCTTGCAATTGGAAAGAGTGATCCCTCCCATTTTATTCTTCTCTTTCAAAGTTTTTAGTCATTCTAAATTCTTTGTATTTCCAAATAAATTTTAGACTATTCTTATCTATATCTACAAAAAATCTTGTTGGGATTTCGATAGAAATTGGGTTAAATCTGTACATCACTTTGGGGAAATTGACCTTTTTTCTATGTAGAGTCTTCCAATTCATAAACACAGTATGTCTTTCCATTTATTTGATCTTTGACTTCTTTTATCAGCATTTTGTAGTTTTCAGTATCCAAGTCCTATACATGTTTTGTTAAATTTATACCTAAGTATTTCATTTTTTTGAGCAACTGTAATTGGTATTATTTTTAATTTTGGTGCTCATGTGTTCATTGCTAACGTATAGAAATACATTAACTTTTGTATGTTGATCTTGTATCTTGTGATCTTGTTAAATTGATGTATTAATTCTAAGAGATTTTTTGTAGATTCCTTGGGATTTTCTATGCAAGGTATCATGTTGCGGGCAAAGAGGAATTTTATTTCGTCTTTTCTAATCTCTATGCATTTTATCGCCTTTTCTTGCCTTCTTTGCTGATTTGGATTCCTAGTACTATGTTCAATAAGAGTGGTGAGAGAAGAAATCTTTGCCATGTGTATTAGTCTCCTGTGGAGGCTGTAAAAAATGATTAATACCACACACTTGGTTGCTTAGAACAACAAAAATCTATACTCTTACAGTTCTAGAGGCCAGAAATGTGAAATCAGTTTCACTAAGACAAAATCAAAGTATTGGTAGGGCTGTGCTCCCTCTGGAGGCCTTGGGGGAGAATCTGTTCCTTGCTTCTTCCAACTTCTGGTGGCTGCTGCCATCCCTTGGCTTGTGGTTGCATCACTTCAATCTTTAAGGCCAGCATCTTCAAATCTCTCTGCTTTGTCTTTACATCACCTTCTCCCCGGTGTGTCTTGTCAAATCTCTCTCTATTTCCTTTTTATAAGGGTACATATGATTGCATTTAGGGACTACCCAACTAATCCAGGATAACCTCCCCATCTCAGGATCCTTAATTTAATCACATCTGCAAAGTCTTTGTCACATAATGTAACAATTACAGGTTTTGGGCATTAGGACCTGGTATCTTTGGGAGCCACCATTTTGATCCGCTACAGTCTTCCCTCTGGCCCCCAAACGTTCATGTTCATCCAACACACAGAATACATCCACTCAATCCCAATAGCCCTAAAGCCATTATCTATTACAGCATCAACTCAGAATCTAAAATCTCATCTAAATATTGTCAGCTCAAAATGCTCAAATTTCATCATCTAAATAATCTAAATTAGGTAGGTGTGAGATTTTGAGTATGATCCATCATAGGGCACAGCTTCTTCCCATCTGTGGATCTGTGAAACTAAAGGTCAAATTATCTGATCCTGAAACATAATGATGGGACAGGCATAGCAGTTATAGGTATTCCCACTTCAAAAGGGGGAAAATGGAAGGAAGAAAGGGGTTACTGATTTGAAGCAATTTCAAAATTGAGCAGGGAAAATTCCTTTAAGTTTTAAGGCCTGGAAATAATTATCGGTAGTTCGAAGCCCTTCCCTCTTAGCCCATGGCTCCTGCCTCTGTGCCTGTGGCCTCTGGGTGCAAATCTCTGTTCTTTGGGCTCAAGGCTCTGCCCTTTTTTATTGAGAGTATGCGTTTGTAGCTGACTAATTTTATGAACCTGTTTCCTGTCTATAGCCTTTTTCCATTTTGTCCTGTGTCTGCCCCTTTCAGTTAAAGCTGGCAGTGTTTCTGCTTCAGTAATATTTTCAAAAACCTTGCGAGTCTCCTATGTATGTTATGGGGATTTAGGCCATTAGAAAAGAGGATCCTCCACAGATCTTTTCTGGATAATCCAATCTCTAGTCTTGGCTTCTGCTGAGATAGTTGAGGCAATCCATAAGTCACAGCCCTAATCTCGTTAGTACTAACAAAATGTTGTCCAGCCATATTCTTGACCTTCTCTCCAGAGCATGCTTTCCTGACAGTAAAATCTCCTGATTTTTAGCATCTTTTGCAATCTGGATAGGCAAAGAATTTCCCAAATCATTAAGTGCTGGTTCCTTTTGGCTTAATAGTTCTTTCTTCAATGCATCTCTTTCTTCTTACATTTTGCTATAAGCAACAAAAAGAAACCAGGCTGCAACTTCAACACTTTGCCTAGAAGTCTTCTCAGCTAAATATACAAGTTCATTACTTATAAGTTCTGCTTTTCACACTACTGTAGGACACAGTTCAGCTAAGTTTTCTGCCACTGTATAACAAGGGTCTTTTTTTCTTCAGTTTCCAAAAACATCTCCTCACTTCCTTCTGATCCCTCACCAACAGCACCTTTAATGTTCATGTTTCTACCAACATCTTGTCAAAGTGGTGGTGAAAATCCTAATCCTCCACTGAGCTTCCTCTAACACTACCCCAACCTATAGGGAGTTGTAGGGTACCTCATCATAATCTAGTGAGGGTGAGAGTCTAGGCTCTTCACTAAGTGTTTGCTGGTAGGAGGTGGAGCTGTAGTTTTTCTGTGGTGTTTGCCTAGAAGAGAGGAACTATTATCTAAAAGTTTCCTGTTCTGTTGTCCCCCACCTGGCCTTTGTCTAGAGAAAGCAAGCTTTTCTAAGGGCTTTTTTTTTCTTTATCTGAAGCCATTTGTATTTCTGTATTGTCAGTCTATCTAGTATCAAGGCTTGGATATATAAGGCAAAAAGAAAACTTAGGGAATTCACCATGGTGTTGTTCCTTGGATCCCAAAGTCATTTACTGGTCTATCTTCTCTCTGAAGAAGAAATTTCAGTCTTTTTCTTTCATTTTAATGAATATATAATATCCAGAGTTTTCAGTTATACTTAACAGGAGAATAGGGAAAAGGGTGTCTACTCCATCTTCCTGAAAATGGAAGTGGCTCTATGGTTTTAAAAGAAATAATAAAAGTCTTTATTGCCTACAAAATTTATTTGGGCTTATGCTGAAGTCAGGTCAACCTGGACCTGAAACATTGCTTAACTGTTAACCACCAGCAAAGTCTTGAAGCTGCAGCCTGGTCAATAACTTAGTCTAATATCTTAACTTCCCTAGACCTCAATTTCATCAACTATAAAATGAGAATGAGAATATATACTTGATAAGAATTTTTGAGGGTTAAGTTAGAAATGTATGTAAAATACTTATCACAGTGCCTAGCATACTGTAAGTATTCAATAAGTTGTAACAAATATTGTTATTGTTAATATTTCAAAATAGCTAGCTAATTCGTCAGATTCTCTAATAAAGAGTCAAGTCTTTCCTTATTGATATGTGATTCTACCTTCACCATGGATCTTATACCAGGAAGTTTTTGGGTTAGTTCTATATTTTTAGTGATAAGTGTGTCACTTATCAGTATCACACTGTCCTAACTATTTTAGTGTCATAATATATTTTGATATCTGAAAGGGTAAATAACTATCATTACTCTTCTCTATTTTTTACTAGATTTTTAAAATTAGGTTTTTTATTTTTACCTATGATTTTTATATTTTTTTCTTATTTATTCTGTTAGATGTTCTTTAAAAATCTTTTTGAAAAATTTAAAACCAAATCCCATTAGACTTTAATTGGAGTTTTTTTGATCTTTGAATTAATTGGGGAAGAGTTGACATCTATAAACTATAGAAGTATTGTCTAGGAAAACAGAATGGTTTTCTGGCCTTAGAATACTATCTCAACAATGTTTTGAAATTTTTCATAGAATTTCTTAGATTTATGTTAAGTTTATTTCTAGTTATTTTAAGTTTTAGTGATTATTATGTTGGGATTTTCCCATTCTATTATCTCATTTATAAATGTATATTTTCTTTGTAATGCACTACCTTGCATAATTTGTCAATAAGTTTGAACAGTATATTTTATTGGCTTCTTAGAGTTTCCAGGTATACCACAATATAGTGATAAATTGGTCTCCTCTTTTCTAGTAGTTATAGTTTTTTTATTATTTCAGCATAATATGGGGGTACAGATGTTTAGGTTACATGTGTTGCCCTTGCCCCCCCTGCCCCCCTCAGTCCAAGTTTCAAATATGTCCATCCTATTGCGTGGTGCGCATTGCACTCTTTGTGTATGCATATACCCGTCCCCTCCTCCCTCCTCCCCCCTCCCCCCTGCCCAACATCC
>CAUYSK010071901.1:0-40912 GCA_963575035.1 Avahi laniger | reverse complement strand
TTAATTGGACAGTTAAAAATATATAGAAAAAATTAGCCGGGCATGGTGGCGCATGCCTGTAGTCCCAGCTACTTGGGAGGCTGAGGCAGTAGGATTGCTTGAGCCCAGGAGTCTGAGGTTGCTGTGAGCTAGGCTGGCCACCGCACTCACTCTAGCCAGGGCAACAACGTGAGACTCTGTCTCAAAAAAAAAAAAAAAATACAGTTTCTCTTTAAAGCAGTATATTGTATCATTTTGTTTTGCCAATCCAACCTGGCAATCTTTGTGCATTTATCCATTTATGTTTGAATGTATTTGCCGATGTGGTTGTGTGATTTTTTATTGTGATAAAGTATGCATAATATTCATTATGTTAACCACTTATAAGTGTACAACTCAGTGGCATGAGATATATTCACAACGTTGTGCAACCATCCTCAATATCTATACCCCAGAACCTTTTCATCATCCCCAACAGAAACTCTGCACCCCTTAAACTCCCAGCTGGGTGCGGTGGCTCATGCCTGTGATCTCAGCACTTTGGGAGGCCGAGGCAGGAGGATCCCTTGAGGCCAGGAGTTTGAGACCAGCCTGGGCAACATAGCAAGACCCCATCTCTACAAAAATAATTAACCAGGTGCGGTGGCGCTCACCTATAGTCCTAGCTGCTCAGGAGGCTGAGGCAGGAAGATCGCTTGAGCCCAGGAGGTAAAGGGTACATTGAGCTGCTGTGATTGTGCCACTGCACTCCAGCCTGGACGACAGAGTGAGAACCTCGCTCTAGAAAACAACAGCAACAACTCCTCATCCCCCCCACACACACATCTGTACTTTGTTCCTTCCCCCCCACTTTTTTTTTGCCTTGTGTGTGTGTGTGTGTGTGTGTTGCTTTTTATAATTGCTGCAGCACTTACCCGAAGGATTGAGTCTGTGGCCCTGACTTCCCACAGCCTGTGCTTGCACAGGGTCCCGGACAGCAGCGCAGCTGCATCTTTGCCCCCCTGCTTTTGGCACTCTTGTTTTCGTATATTTTAAACCCCAAAAGACATTACTGGTGTTGTTCTAAACAGTCTATTTCTACTTATATTTACCCACATATGTATGCTTTTTAGTGCCTTCCATGCCTTCCTGCAGATGTTTTTCCATCTTGAATCAACACTCACTCTCAAATTACTTTATTTCTTAGCAGAAAATAGGTTCGAGAAAATAACGAGAGGATAGCATCATCCCGGTAAGAGGCATTAAAGGATATGCATAAACACCCATTCTCAGCTGTTTTCTGATCTTGACTCCTACAAACGTCATCCAAAACTCTCTATAGATCCCACAACATAGAAGGCACTATGTTTTGAGTAACATTTCAAATAACAGTATGCTATAGATCAGGGGTCCCTAAAATATGGTGAGTTGTATAATTATTTCATTATATATTACAATGTAATAATAATAGAAATAAAGTGCACAACCAGTGGAATGCGCTTAAATCATCCCAAAACCATGCCTCCCTCTCCCCAGTCCACGGAAAAATTGTCTTCCATGAAAACGGTCCTCGGTGCCAAAAAGAATGGGGACTGCTGCTATATTCTCCTCTACAACACGGGGAAACGCGCACTTCCTTCGTGTGTTCGTTAAGAGGGCTAGGGTGAACGTGCTGGGGTTTTAACACCTTTCTTAAGATATAACTCACATACAATAAGGTACACCTGTTTAAAATGTATAATTCAATGATTTTTAATATATTTGCAGAGTAGTGTAACATCACTGTAATCTATTTTTGCACATTTTCATCATTCCAAAAGAAACACGGCATCTTTTTTTTTTCCAAAACATTTAGGGGGTATGAGATTTTTTGTTACACAGATGAGTTGTATCACACTGAAGTCAGAGCTTTCAGTGTACCCGTCACCAGAACAGTGTACATTGTACCCAATAGATTTTTATCCCTTGCCCCTTCCCACCCTCTCCCTTCTTAGTTTTCGATGTGCATTACACCACTTTATGACCGTGTGTACCCATCATTTAGCTTTCACTTAATAGTGAGAACATGTGGTGTTTGTTTTTCCATTCCTATAATACTTCACATAGGATGATGGTCTCCACTTCCATCCAAGTTGCTGCAAAAGACATTATTTCGTTCCTTTTGATGGCTGAGTAGTACTCCATGGTGTGTACATACCACATTTTCTTTCTCCATTCCTCAGTTAAAAGGCACTTAGGTTGGTTCCACATCTTTGCAGTTGTGAATTGTGCTGCAATAAATATTCAAGTGCAGGCATCTTTTTGATATAATGACTTTTTTCCCTTTCAGTATATACCGAGTAGTGGGATTGCTGGATTGAATGGTAGGTCTACTTTTAGTTCTTTAAGGAATCTCTATACTGCTTTTCATAGCTGTTGTACTAGTTTACACTCCCACCAACAGTGTATAAGCGTCCCCTTTTCATGGGTTCGGCGCTAACATCTATTGTTTTTTGACTTTGTCATAATGGCGATTCTGACAGAGGTAAGGTGGTATCTCACTATGGTTTTAATTTGCATTTCTCTGATGATTAGTGATGTTGAGCATTTTTTCATGTTTGTTGGCCATTTGTCTATCTTCTTTTGAGAAAACTCTGTTCATGTCTTGTAACCACTTTTTGATGGGGTTATTTGGGTTTTATTTGTTTGAATTCTTTGTAGATTCTGGATATTAGCCCTTTGTCAGATGTATAGTTTGAGAATATTTTCTCCCATTCTGTAGGCTATTTACTCTGTTGATTATTTCCTTTGCTGCGCAGAAACTTCTTAGTTTAATTAAGTCCCGTTTATTTATTTTTGTTTTTGCTGTATTTGCTTTTGGTGTCTTACTCATAAATTCTTTGCCTAGGCCAATGTTTAGAAGAGTTTTTCCTATATTTTCTTCTAGAATTGTTATGGTTTCAGGTCTTACATTTAAGTCTTTAATCCATCTTAATTTTTGTATATGGTGAGAGATGGGGGTCCTGTTTCATTCTTCTGCGTGTGGCTCTCCAGTTTTCCCAGCACCACGTATTGAATAGGGTGTCTTTCCCCAGTCTGTGTTGTTGTCTATTTTGTCAAAAATCAGACGATCATAACTCTATGGTTCTATTCATAGGTTGTCCATTCTGTTCCATTGCTCTACGTCTGTACCTTTATACCAGTGCCGCGATGTCTGAAACACTGTACCTTTTAACTGTCACTCCCCATCCCCCGACTTCTCACCCAGGTGATCACTAATCTACTTTCAGTCTCTATAGATTTACCTGCTCCGGACATTTCATATAAATGGGATCATACAAATGGGATTTTTCATGTTTGACTTCTTTCACTTAATATAATGATTTCAAGGTTCATCCATGTTGCAGCATGTGTCAGCACTTCATTCCTTTCATAGCTGAGTAATATTCCATTGCATGGTCAGACCACATTTTGCTCATTCATTCATCAGTTGATGGACATCTGGATTGTTTCCATTTGGGGGCTACTATGAATAGTGCTGCTATGAACATTGGTGTCTAAGTTTTTCATTTCTCTAGGAAAGGAACTGCTGGATCATATGGTAACTTCTGTGTAACATTTTGAGTATCTGTCAAACTGCTTCCAAAAACACCGCACCATTTTACATTCCCACCAGTGGCATATGAGGGTTCCAATTTGTCTATGTCCTTGCCAACACTTGTTTTGCACATCCTTTTGATTACAGCCATTGTAGTAGGGATGAAGTGTTATCGTAGTTTTGATTTGCACTTCCCTAATGAATAATGATATTGAGAACATCTTTGCACATGTAGGATCAGTTTCCTTCAGCATGAAGAACTACTGTAATACTTTTTTTCATTCTTTTCTTAAAATTTTTTTAATTCTTAAAATTTTGTTCTACCTTTAATATTTCTTTATAGTATAGGAAGGCTGTCATTGTATCAACCTCAACCATTGTCTACAAATGTATGTATTTTGCCTTCATTTTTAAAGGGTATTTTGCTGGATATAGAATTCTAGATTGGCAGTTTTTTCTCTTTCACCACACGTAAAGATATCATTCCATCGCCTTCCATTATTTCTGTTGAAAAGTCAGCCATCAGTCTCATTATTGCATCATTGTAGATAATGTCTTTTTTTCCTCTGGCTGCTTTTAGTAATTATTTGCCTTTGATTTTCAACAGTTTGACTGTGATGTGCCTAGGTGTGGTTTTCTTTGTATGTATCCTGCTTAATGGTTGCAATCTTCTTGAATCTGTGGTTCGATGTCTTTTTGTCAGTTTTGGAAAATTCTCGGCTAATATTTATGTAAATATTGCTTCCATATTTTCTGCTTGTCTTTGGGGGAACAAGCACTTCAAGTCATGCCTGTGTTGGTTGTTGTGCAGTGCCTTCAGTTTTTTAAAAATATATATTTTGTCCAACTTCTATAGCTGTTTCCAGTGAGTTAGTCTGATATAAACTACTCTTATCATGGTTAGAATCAAGTCTCCAGAAGTTATTCTTAACTCTCTCCCATGCCCTCACACACACCCCACCCTCAACACCAAATAACCAACGCATCTTGTCTTCTTCCAAATTTTATATTTCCTGCATTTCCTTGCCCACATCTCCAGCACCCCTGCCCTGGCCAGCCCACCATTGCCCCTCTCCTACATGGGAGTCCCACTGTGCCTCTCTCTCCAGCCTCCTCGCCCGCAGCACGCATGGAGCACACCGTGTTCCAGCCTCTGCAGTCATCTTGCAGTTCTGTGAACATGAACATGACGTAAGGGGCACTTCACAAAACTAACTTGTTTTTATCCTTCCGCCTTCCAGTGTTAAATGTTGCCCTTGGTTTATCTTCATTCAAGACAGATCTGGCCCCAGGTGAGCCAGAATGAAGTCAAATCAAACACATTCCCTTAGCTTTTCTCTCGGTTGAATTTATGAACTATACTCAGTTCCACCGTTGGTGATGTTTGGTTTCTTTTTTTCTAAAAATCTCCAAGAGCCATGCTTGTGGTCTATAGGACACCAATTGCTGTAGCAACCTTGAGCAAGCACTTTGTGAAAGGAAGCTGGTTTTACTCTGTCAGCAGGAGGGTCTAGAAGGAAGCTGCCATAAGTGGAGGCTGCGTATTAAGTAGAGCAAAGGACAGGCTGGCAGAGGGAAGGGGACCCAGTGATCTCCAAGGGACAGGGGAGCAGAGTAACGATGCTCACCTAGTGAGAAACTAGAAGAGCGGGTCGACTTCTTTCTACCACCTTCATTTTCTATGAGCTCACCAGATTGCAAAAGCAACATCAGAAATACACCCTTGCTGTTATTTTTCTAGGGGAGAGTGAAAGTTGGCAGGCGAAAACCGTGAATGGAGATCTCCCTCTTGAGTTGGGTGTTCTGCTGAGTCACTGGTGTAATGGCTACCGGAGACAACCGACTCCCCTGTCATAGCCTGTTTCTAAGGCAACCACTGAGCAAGGCAAAAGCGAAGCCAGTCTGGTCTCAGGAGACTCAGAAACCTCGCCACCGTGTTGCCTTTTGTTTTTCTATCCAGAACATTTTTAGAGCCTATTAAAAAAACAAAAACAAAAAACTCCAAGCTTTCCTTTTAAAAACACCTGCTCATTAAAAAAAAAAAATCCAAACAATACAGAAGTGTACAAAGAAAAATCCCTTCTCACTTTCCCATCAAGTCCCCTGCCTAAGAGTTGCTCTAGCCGCCATTCGTGGATTTCACTCCCACTTCTCTGGGGATTCCGCACCTTGCCAGTCTCGCTTAATGCAAATCAGGACTGGGAACAGTCAGCACAGAATAACTTATTTCATCCGTCCTCCACGGAGGGTCAGTTTGGTTGTTTCCAGTTTCTGTGTCTGTGTTTTTGCCATCACAAACCATTCTGCATCCTTGCACGTCTATTTTCGCACTTAGGCAAGTATATGTTTAGGCGAGATCCCTGGGAGTGGGACTGGTAGGTGATACAGTTGTAGCCAACGAAGTCTCCAAAACACTGGGTATTGGCAAAAGTTTCACCTTAGCAAATCTAATAGGTCAAAAAAGCAAATCTATTTTTTTATTTGCATTTCTTTCATTATGAATGAGTTTGGACAATCCTGCATTGGCCTTTTGAGCTATGTAGCCACATATGTAGCTACGTTGTCAGATTTCCACTGGGTTGTGGGTCTTTCTCTTATTGCTGGGGAGAGTTCTTTCCATAGCCAAGACTGTGACTCATATGTGTTACAAATATTCTATCCTGGTTTGTGATGTGTCTGACTTTGTTCATGGTACTTTCCATGCAAAAGTTGAGTAATCTTGTACAGCTTCTGCCTTGCATGTCAGGCTTAAAAATGCTTTCCCCACTTCAAGATCATTTTAAAAATCCATTCATGTTTTCTTCTAGTATGAGTTTATCTTTTTAATATTTAATTATTTTCTGATAGATATACACAGAGAACTGTGCTCAACAGAGGGACACATTCTTTTCAAAGATACATGAAACACTCAGAAAAATATCGTGCTGTGCGCCACAAAGGTCAACCAATTGCAAGGAGTGGAAATTCGACAGACCACATCACTGACTGCAGCGCAAAGAAAACAGAGATTAGCCAGGAGAAGATTAACACCTCCCCTCCCAAAATTGGTCCCACCTTTTATAAGGTGACAGAGGCATTCGCAAGGTGGAGAGCCAAGCAAGCCTGGAGTGTGACAAGAGATGAGCTTTTCCCAGCCCTGGGAGGCCCTGCCTGGCTGAGGTGGAGGTTGTGGGCTGCATCTGTCCCTGCCCGGGTGGCGGTGTGGCTTTGGACACTGTTCTGTACCTTTTGCTAATTAATTTCAGAGCCCAACACAACCTATATTTCTACCTATCTGCAGCCGCCAGAGCCACTGGAGATGCTAGAGGGGACCCCCCCACACACTGCCTTTGCCCAATTGCAGCTGTTGGCTGTAGACTCCCCAAAATCACCACTAGAAAAACCTGTTGTTCAGGCAATGCCGCGTTTACTGGACTCGCTGCAGTGAGAAAGAGCACGACCTCCATAGAGTCCTGCTGCCGGTGAGGAAACTGGGAGAGGAAACGCCCAGAGCCTTAGATGGCCCAGGGGGAATTCAAGGTGGGAAGCTGCGGTCAGGGGACGTTTATGACACAATCGCTTTGGATTGGTGGACACAGCCTAGGGGCGGGGCTCGGCGAAGCACACTCTCTTAGTGTTGGGTCAGTGTCATCTTTCAGGAGCAAGGATTTTTTGACCTGGGAAGCTATTACTTTCCCTAGTTCCCAGTATTGTTTGACATAGGAAGGGGAAAGTATACCTGGTCCCTGAATTGTTTAGCACTGCGACAGGAAGGCATGTTCGCTCCCAGTATTGTTTAACACAGGGCTAAGAAATGATGTTGGTTTCAGATGTCACAACTAAGCTCCCCAGCAGAGAACAAAAGAACAGAAGGCCATGGCCAACTCCTGCTCCCCTATAAGACCATCGCGATCACCTGTTGGTCCAGCTAAGCCAAGATCATTGCTGCCAGCAGTAAGGGAGACCACAACCTTGACAGCGTTACAAGGATGAGGTTAAGGATCGGATGTTTTTAATAAAGATGTTTAGGGACTGGCTTAAGACAGGTCTTTCAGTGAGGGGATCTAACTGGGATTTAGCAAAACTGGCTTACAGCAAGGTGGGGCTTTGAAGGTGACCTTGAAGAATAAATGGTCATCTGACAGAGCCCAGCTGAGCAATCTGTTGTTGAGTAGGAGGCTGTTAACCTGATGGGGGCTAGTTTAATCATCTAATATTTGGATGAATGGATCTTCAGGAAGTTCCTGAAATAAACAATAAAGTTATTTGCAACTTCCTTTTCCTGGACTAGAATGTCCTGGGATAGTAAAGTCATGTTAATGCAGGAGTCAAATAGTAAAAGTCTAGACACTGGGTGACAATGAATGGTTTCAGTTCTCTGAGTAGCTCACATTTTGAGGTCAAAAGCTGCCGGAAGGCGGGCGCGGTGGCTCATGCCTTGAATCCCCGCACTTTGGGAGGCTGAGGCAGGAGAATCGCTTCAGGCCAAGCGTTCAAGACCAGCCTGGGCAACAGTGAGAACCCCTTCTCTAAAATTAAAAGTAAAAAGTATTAGCCAGGCATGGTGGCGTGTGCCTGAGGCAGGAGTTGGAGGCTGTAGTGAGCTATGATTATGATACTGCACTCCAGCCTGGGCAATAGAGCGAGGCCCTGTCTCTTAAAAAAAGTCTGCTGTGTTTGGGGACAGCCACCTTGCTTTGGGGCCTGCTGAGAGGTGCAATTGATCAGACCTGGCCTGACCAACACCACCAACTCCCACGTCAGGCAACAAGGAGCACAGGGTGGGTAACATATGAGGGGAGCACATGGGGGGTGCTTCTGCAAAGCCAAGGGAGGGATGCCCCAAGACAATCACTCCTTGAGAGGAGAAGTGCTTGAATTGTCTGTCCCTGTCTCATCTGAAAGCGGCTGAGCTCCAGGTGCTGCTTGTTTGGCATGTCAAAGAGGTGGCAGGCTTTCAGCAACCCAAGCAGTTAGGATCTCCTACTGGAGGGGGGGTCCCCAGTAGCAAGAGCTGTGGGGAGGCTGCCTTGTATTTCCCTTTCGATTGCATTGGCCAATACAGGGCAGTGGTAAATAATACTGGTGATTGCCGGGATATTATATTGCTTTTAAGTAATGAAAATGCTTCTGGAGTTCCACCATTAAGCATAGGACTGCTTTGGGCTTGAGATATATATGATCAACTCACGAAGCTATCATCTGTTGCAAATTTCACTTTCCAAAAATGGTTGGAATAATATTTCCCATCCCAATTGTCCTTCCTGAACATTTCCACTCCCCCACCAAGAGGTAGAGTCCCTTTGAACCTGGGTGGGCGTCTGCGGCCTGCTTTGATTAAACAGAGTCTGACAGAAGTGACTGTGGTGATTTCCAAGGCATGAAAAGCTCCCACTCTTGGAACCAGACACCATGCTGTGGAGGCAGGTAGCAAGGGGAGGTGCTTGTGGAGAGGAACCAATGCGTTCAGTCCTCAGCCCTAGCATAGCTCCCAGCAGGCAGCCAGGACTCACTGCCTGGCTTGCCAGCCATGTGAGCGTGTCACCTTGACAATGGCTGCTCAGCAGAGTGAGTGCTCAGAATTGTTTTAAGCCACTGTTTGGAGGTAGTTTGTTACACAGCAATCATTAACTGAAGCATCATCTATTCCAATGTTATTCCTGTGTTAAAATTAGCCAGATGTGGTGGTGCCTGTAGTCCCAGCTACTTGGGAGGCTGAGGCAGAAGGATCGCTTGAGCCTGGGAGTTGGAGTCTGTAGTGAGCTGTGATGGCACCTGTGAATAGCTGCTGCGCTCCAGCCTGGGCAGCATATCGAGACTGTCTCTAAAAAAAAAAGAGAGAGAGAGAATTGGATTTTATCAAACACCTTTTTTTCTTCTTTCTTTTATTTTTTTTTTCGCGGTAAAATATACACGTAAAATTTACCATTTTACAAACTAAAAAGTTTATGCACAGCAAAGGAAACAATCAACAGAATGAAAGACAAACTTCAGAATGGCAGAAAATATTTACAAACAATACATCTGATAAGGGGCTAATATCCAAAACATTTAAGGAACTCAAACAACTCAACAGCAAGAAAAGAAATACAATTCAATTAAAAAATGGGCAAAGAGGCTGGGCGCGGTGGCTCATGCCTGTAATCCTAGCTCTCTGGGAGGCCGAGGCGGGCAGATTGTTTGAGCTCAGGAGTTCGAAACCAGCCTGAGCAAGAGCGAGACCCCGTCTCTACTAAAATTAGAAAGAAATTAATTGGACAACTAAAAATATATAGAATAAGTTAGCTGGGCATGGTGGTGCATGCCTGTAGTCCTAGCTACTCGGGAGGCTGAGGCAGGAGGATCGCTTGAGCCCAGGAGTTTGAGGTTGCTGTGAGCTAGGCTGACGTCATGGCACTCTAGCCCGGGCAACACGGTGAGACTCTGTCTCAAAAAAAAAAAAAAAATTCACAATGACCAGGTGGGCTTTATCCCAGAGATGCAAGGCTGGTTCAACATACACAAATCTGTAAATGCAATACACTTCATATATAAAAGCAAGAACAAAGACCATATGATTCTCTCAATAGATGCAGGAAAAGCATTTGACAAAGTGCAACACACCTTTATGATAAAAACTCTTAACAAAATAAACATAGACGGGACATACCTTAAAATTGTGAAGGCCATATACAATAAACCCATAGCCAATATCATACTGAATGGGGAAAAATTGAAACCATTCCCATTTAGAACTGGAACCAGACAAGGTTGTCCACTATCCCCACTTCTAGTCAACATAGTGCTGGAAGTCCTTGCTAGAGCAATTAGACAAGAAAGGGGAATTAAGGGCATCCAAATGGGGGCAGAAAAGATCAAACTCTCATTCTTTGCTGATGATATGATATTATATCTAGAAAACCACAAGGATTCAACCAAAAGACTACTGGAATTGGTAAATGAATTCGGTAAAGTCTCAGAATACAAAATCAATACACACAAATCAGAGGCATTCATATGCACCAATAACAGTCAAGCAAAAATTCAAATAAAAAACGCAGTACCTTTTACAATAGCCTCAAAAAAATTAAATATCTATGAATATATTTAATGAAAGCGGTGAGAGACATACACAGGGAGAACTACAAAATATTAAGAAAAGCAATTGTAGAAGATGTAAACAGATGGAAAAGTCTACCTTGCTCATGGATTGGCAGAATCAACATTGTTAAAATGTCCATATTACCCAAAGTGATGTACAGAATTAATGCAATCCCTATCAAAGTACCACCATCATTCTTTACAAATCTAGAAAAAATAATTCTATGCTTTTCATGGAACCAGAGAAGACCTCATATAGCCACAGCAATCTTAAGCAAAAAGAACAAACTGGGAGGTATCAGTCTACCAGACTTCAAGCTTTACTACAAAGCTATAATAACTAAAAGTATTTGGTACTGGCATAAGAACAAAGATATAGACTTTTGGATCAAGACTGAGAATCCGGAGATGAAACCATCCACACATTGTCTTCTAATCTTTGACAAAGCAGACAAAAATATACACTGGGGAAAAGAATCTCTTTTCAATAAATGGTGCTGGGAAAACTGGATAACTACATGCAGAATATCAAAACTGGATCTCCACCTTTCACCTCTTACAAAAATCAATTCATGATGGATAACAGACTTAAACCTAAGAAATGAAACCTTAAGAATCCTAGAAGAAAATGTAGGAAAGACTCTTTCAGACATTGGCTTAGGCAAAGAATTTTTGAAGAAGACCCCCAAAGCAATCACAGCAGCAATAAAAATAAATAGGACCTGATCAATAAATTGGACCTGATTAAGTTAAAAAGCTTTTACACAGCGAAGGAAACTATCATTAGAGTGAATAGACAGCCTACGGAATGGGGGAAAATATTTGCTCTCTACACATCCAATAAAGGGCTGATAACAAGAATCTACCTGGAATTCAAAAAAATCAACAAGAAATAATCAAACAACCCCATCAATAAATGGGCAAAGGACATGAACAGAAACTTTTCAAAAGAAGACAGAATAATGGCCAGCAAACATATAAAAAAAATGCTCATCTCTAATCATTAGAGAAATGCAAATCAAAACCACAATGAGGTGCCACCTAACCTCAATGAGATTGGCCTTTATCGAAAAATACCAAAACAACAAATGTTGGCAAGGATGTGGAGAAATAGGAACACTCTTACACTTCTGGTGGGACTGCAAATTAGTACAACCTCTGTGGAAAAGAGTTTGGAGATACTTCAAAGAGCTAAAAATAGAAATACCATTTGATCCAGCAATAGCACTATTAGGCATCTACCCAAAGGAACAAAAGACGTTCTATAATAAAGACATTTGCACTCGAATGTTTATGGTAGCACAATTCACTATTGCAAGGATGGGAAAACAACCCAAGTGCCCGTCAATCCATGAGTGGAGTCATAAAATATGGTATATGTGTATAATGGAATACTACTCAATTACAAAAAACGATAGTGATCTAGCACCTCTTATATTTTCCTGGACAGAGCTTGAGCCCATCCTTCGAAGTGAGGTATCACAAGAATGGAAGAACAAGCACCACATGTACTCACCGTCAAATTGGCACTACCTGATCAACACTCAGGTGCTCACATGGTAGTAATATTCACTGGGGGTTGGGGGAAGGGGTGGGTAAACTCACAACTAATGGACACGGTCAGCATTGTAGGGGGGAACTCATGGCTTGGGTGTGGCAAAGTTATAACATGTAAGCAAAATATACCCCCATAATATCCTGAAATAAAAAAAAGAAAAATAAACAATATGATAATGAAAATAACTTGTTCGAGTTGCATAGTATCTTCTAGGTATTGCTCCTTTGTGATGGCAAAAAGAATAGAGGGAAAAAAATTGAACACCACTGAGTTGCTGGATTACATCTTACCTGAAACCCATTGCATCTCGTCTTTCCATTTGCATAAGCCAATAAATGGCCTTTAGTTCTTAAACCAGTTTGAATCGGGCTTTCTGTTATCTGCAACTAAAAGCATTCAAATGAATGAAATAACATATTAAGCCATTCCCAATGAACTAGACAGGCACTTTAAAGTTTCAAGGAACACCCTAAAGTTAATTCAGTTAGTGGGAACTTACTAAAAGACGGCTAGAAATATAAGGAAGACAAGAGTTTCCCACAGTGAACAACCAGGTCTCACTGAGAAATGTGACATCTGTCTTTCAAAACACAAGCATACAGGGAGAAATGGAAGGTCATTTCAGAGGATGCAGCTCTAGAGACTAGGCTTTCTTACAGTCTGTGCAATTCTACTGTAATTATAACTTAGTGTACCCTGTCCTTATATATCTTGCTTTCCTTCTGCCTCTAATAATGTCTGTTTACACTGATTCCTTGAAAGTCTGGTGATCACTGATGGTGTGTTTGTATTTGTGAATGAGGCAATGAACAGCAGCTCGGGGCTCTGTGCACATCTGGAGACTTACTGACTCATGTGCTTCGTTTTTGAGGGAGCAGCATTACACGCAGGGGCCCCTACCTTAGAGAATGAGAAAGTCTTTGCTCCAGAGCCATTTGATATATTTAGAGAGGACATTTCTGGGTGTCTGTCTGAGAAGTAAATGTCTGCTGCCATGAGTTACAATCTATGGAAGCTGCATGTGTGTGTGTATATGTGTGTATCTTTGGTGTGTGTGTGTGTGTGCGTGTGTGTGTGTGTGCGTGTGTGTGTGTGTGTGTATCTGTACGTGTGTATGGTGGTGGTGGTGATGGTAATGTTGGTCGTTCCAATCCTCAGATTTTGCAGCTAACATTTTATTTCCACTCTGTGTTGTACCCGGGATTTTTTTTTTTTTTTTGAGACAGAGTCTCACTCTGTTGCCCGGAGTAGCCGGAGTAGAGTGCTGTGGCGTCAGCCTAGCTCACAGCAACCTCAAACTCCTGAGCTCAAGCAATCCTATTGCCTCAGCTTCCCGAGTAGCTGGGACTACAGGCATGTGTCACCATGCCTGGCTAAGTTTTACTATATATATTTTTAGTTGTCCATCTAATTTTCTTTCTATTTTTTTAGTAGAGATGGGGGTCTCACTCTTGCTCAGACTGGTCTCGAACTCCTAAGCTCAAACAATCCACCCACCTTGGCCTCCCAGAGTGCTAGGATTACAGGCGTGAGCCACCGCGCCTAGCTGTACCTGGGATTTTAAATGTTCCTAGCTTCTCTGCAGTTTTAGTGGATAAGATAGTTCCCTTCTCAGCTGTGATGTTCTAGGCCTATGGCAGTGTTTCTCAAATCATCTGTAAAGGTCAGGTTTTTGGGGTTTTGTTTTTTAATTTCTAACATGTCACTGACCAATGCACTAAAAATGAATTACTAGAAAAATGATGACATTCTTGGATGCTGGGTGAATGTTAAATTACTATGAAGGGTTTTCAAGGTTACATTTTAATTTCTTTATGGACCAGGCTGCTCCACACTTTGGGGAGCAATGCTCCAAGTATGGTCTGTAAACCAGAAGCATTTGCATCGCTGGAGTGCTTGTTAGAAATGCAGACTCCCAGGCATCACCCCAGACCTACCGAAACAAAATCTTCATTTTTAATAGATCCCCAGGTGATTTATATGAACTTTAAAGTTCTTAGGGCATTTTCACTCCACCTGCTTTTTATCTTCCAGGAACGTGCTGCTGTATCTCTACGTAGAAAGCTTTTTCTTTAGAGCTTCAGATCGGTAACATCTTCCGCTCATTCAGGTCTTTGGTCAAATGTCATCTCTATAGAGAGGATTTCTTTGGCTATCCAATAAAAGTTAGTGGACCCTTCCACTTCACATTACCCTGTATTATGATCCTTCTAGCATTTATCACTAAAATTATTGTGGACTCCCTTCCTGCCCCCTACCCTTGGCTAGAATGTAAGCTCCATGAGAGTGGAGATCTTGTCTGTCTCATTTCCTTTCCTTTCCCCAGTGTTAGCACAGTGCCTGATAGGTGGAAGATGCTCTACGCTGCCTACACTCTACTTCTGTGTACCTTGGGGTTTCTGCCCTCTCCTAGCTTCTACGGTTTAACTGTTCCTGTGTTTTCCTTTCTCTATATGTATCTCTGAATCTGTAATAGAAATCCCAATCCAAACTGGCTTATAAAATAAAAAGGATGAAGGCTTCTGTAACGGGAAAGATACAGAGTAAATACACTGATCAGGCGTAGTTCAGTGAGGGCTCAGACCCCGGTTCTCTCTGATTCTTTCAGCTCTGCCTGTCTCCACGTGTCAGCTTCACGTCCAAGCTGGTCACTTGATAGCCACAGCAGTTCCAGCTCTCATGTTCACACAGAATGATGCTCACAGACCATCCATTGCAGACAGTTTCTTTTTAAAGAATAAGAAAACTCTCCCCAAAACCTCCTGCAACCTTCCTCCAGCATTTGTTAGACTGAATTGGATCACAGCCCTGTTCTAAACATACATGTACATGATATAATTACAAACAATAGAATGCTCAGATGTCAAGAGGAAAGTTCAATAAGGTTTGACAATTATATACACTCAGGTAGACACCAACCAAACCAAGATGTAGACTATTTCCATCAACCCAGAACATTTCTTTGTGTCATTTAGAATCAATCTATATGAGTAATAGTGCCTTGCTGAGCCAAAGTGAAAGAACAACCAACAATGCTGATCCAGTCTTTATTTAGGATGTTGGCATTTTGTTCATTGTGAATTTTTTTATTGGTTTTTATTTTTTTAAATATTACATTAAAATATGATTTATCTTGATTACTAGGGATTTTTAGATATTCCCCCTTTAATTTTTCATACAAGGCGAGTACCTCACTCATCTCGTTTACGTCTCCTTAGAGTTGCACTCCTGCAGTTCTCGAGCCTCTCTCTCTCTCTCTCTCTTTCTCTCTCTCTCTCTCTCTCTCTCTCAATACGATCTCTGCATGTGGCCTCTCCAGACAGTGGCCTCAGAGTAGCCAAACCTCTTTCATGGCAGCTGAAGGCTCCCAAAGCAAATGCCCAAGAAAAGCTAGCAGTCCAGCTGCATACATTGTCTGATCTAGCCTTGGAAGTCACTCAGTGTCACTGCTGCCATATTTCATTCATCGAGACAGTCACAAAGGCTCACCAGGCACAAGGAGAGGGGACATAGGTTCTATCCCTTGATAGAAGGATTGTCAGAGAACTTGCAGATGTATTTTAAAACCAACATGAATCCTATTGCTTTTACAGCCATTTTTGGGTATTAATAAATAACTCTTATTTTCTAGTGTTAAAAATTCCTGTCCAAATTATATTTTTGAAAAGCTTCATCTTAGATTCAATTTAAAGCATCTCTTCTTTGCCATCAGATTTAATTGGATGTTGTTGGTTTTATTCACTCTGATCTCTCAATTCACTCACTTTTGTTTCTGGCTTTTCCAAGTTTAGGATAAGGAGCTGGGAATGAGATGAAAAGTAGCAAAACTCTCTTTTTCTTGGCTGGATGTTGAAAACTGTTTTCAGTGGCAGATATCCCAAAGCTGGCACCTTCTCTTATGGGGTGATTTAATGAATTATTTGGAGACCTCCACTCTATCTTCTTGGACCTCCACCCCATATGGGTATGATGTACATTCCTGCGGACCTCCTAAGACTTCCTTTCAACTCCTGCTTTCCTGATGCATCCCACACAGACTCTTCCGGCTAAGATCCACTCATCCAGGTAGGCAGTTCTTTTGGGAAGTTCTTTCAACATGACGCTAGTGTAGACCCACTACCTTCCAAGTTGTCTATAGGGTTCCACAGAAAATCTCAGCAGCTTAGCCCCACCTAAGTCTGTAGATTTGTCTTGAACCTGCCATCTTAGACAATTCTAGGCAGCTTCCCACATTCATACTTTTCCAGAAGAGAATCAGGCAGTAATCTCTGTACTCCCTAAACTATAGGGAACCCAGGTCAAGTTTCTCTAAAGACATTCTCGCCATGTTCTGTTTCAATAGCTATACCAGGCATTTCTTTTCCCTTCAGTGAAAACAGATAAAACTAGTGAAATTGGCTATAGTTTATTTATTGTCTACCTCCTCCAACTTGATTTACTTTTTCAAAAAATATTTTTTGTAGAGACAGGGTCTCACTATGTTGCACAGACTGGTCTTGAACTCCTGGCCTCAAGTGATCCTCCTGCCTCAGCCTCCCCAAGTGCTGAGTTTATAAGCATGAACCACCACACCCAGCCTTGATTTATTTTTGACTTACTTTTCTGGGTATCTTCTTGCTTCTTTTCACATCTTGCATGTGGTATTTTTCTTCTAGGTCTAACATTTCTGCAGAGTGATATGTAATCTTAGAAACCCACTAACTTTGACCCAACTGTCAAAAATACACATTTTAATTGCTCTAAGGCCATTTTTACCCAACCAACTCCTGCACTGCATTGCCTGACTTGACCTAGTTCAGATCCAAAAACAATCTCAGATAGTTTCTTCTTCCTGAAGTTTTATTTTCTCTTGCATTTCAAGTAATTCTTTTTTCCTGATTCTTTCTTCCCAATATTCTTTTGCAAACAAAATTTGTTGAAAATGTTTTATTATTCACCACTTTGGTATTGCTTTTATTTTTAGGGACAAGTACCTTCAAAGACTTCAGAGAAAGAAAATTTATTTCTTTATCAGAATTGATGTACCTTGAAATCTTGATATTTTGATTATAGTTACTTTATGAAAGTAAGATTTCAATTTATACATTTTGTCATTGCTCAGATTCCCTGGGAAACTTGAAGTTTACTGATGCATATCCTTAGGGTAAACACCTGAGTGAGGGAATTTTGAAAGAAAGGTTGGGCAAAGGGAAGCATTGAATGACCATAGCATGTGACAAAGGCTGCCACAGATCCTACAGGGTGTTCTGGAATGAAGATGATCAGTTAGCATTGTCCCATCTTGATGAAAGGGGCTGGCCTTTTTTTAGGTGGAAACTTCCTAATTTATTAGAAATTATTTTCAAAGATTGTTTAAACATCATTATCCTTTCCTATATCTCTGTGGCCTTTGCTTAAACAAACTGCTTTTCCAGATGTTTTCCTAATTCTATAATTGGTTTTCAAGAGTTTTTCTATTAAAATGTAATTACATTTAGTGGGTTTTGCTCACTTTCCCTCCTCTCCATACACAAAGGGTTAGGGTGAGTCCAATCAGAACATGAACTCAGTGCAATGCTGAGTACAGCAAGATTAGGGTACAGTCAGCTTGTATTAATAAAAATGTTCTCCAATGAAAGGAGACAAAGGGATAATTGACTCAAGGCTAAGAAAGCAAGTGTAAAGATCAAGTCCAAAGGCAGAAGCAGGGTGACAAAGAGGAAAGGTAACTGGGTATCAGGAACAGAACAGAAACTGGAGTGGGGAAGAAACTAGGGCAGAGGAAGAGTAGGTCAGAGACAAAGCAATGACTACAAATAGCACCCAGTGACCACAGTTTGCCTGTATTGGCCATTTAGCCTTGAGTATTTGGTGAATAGACTTGTTAGCATGGTTTAAAAGTACGGAAAAGAGAGGGGATATTTTCATACTTGGGGTTATTTCATAAGAAGAGGTATAAGCTAAATAGGAAATCAGACGAATATGCAGTCTATGTAAAACAGGCCACAATATGGGATCTAAGAAAGCAAGCCCTGAACTCAAAATGCTTTGGTCTGAATCTGGAGCCAGTACTTAATCTCTTGCGTAAATTGCTTCACTTTCCTAAACCTGTTTCCTCATCTGTAAATGATAATAACACTATCTCATAGAATTGCAAAGTCAGAGAACAAATTCTTAGAAACTGTAAACACAGTGCCTGGTATATATTAAGTACCATCAATAACTCAATATGATGGTTATGCTGCTGCTGCTGATGATAATGATGATAATGGTGATGATGAAGATGAAGAAGATAATTACGAAAGTAGTTTGAATGGTGCCTATAAAGTATTCTAGCCCCCAAATATCCACCTCATTGTCCTGAAATTGCTAATGATTTTCTTTTGGATTTGGATGTTAGTAAATCTTTGGATAGGGAGTTCTCATAAGCAAAAGCTTTTTTTTTTTTTTTTTTAAGTAACAGAGTAAATGTGCTTCCAGTTCCTTTCCTGTATGATAACTGGGAGAATGATGAAAATTAAAAAATCCAGGAGCAGTGCCAGAGTACCTACACCCTAGGACGATTAATTAACTGGCCCAGGTCTCAAAGCTAGAAAGTGTTAAGACAGGAATTTTCTTTTTGTTTTTTTTAAATTTTTGCAGAGAAGGGTCTCCCTATGTTGCCCAGACTGGTCTTGAACTCCTGGCCTCAAGGGATCCTCCCTCAAACCCAGGGATTACAAGCATAAACCACCATGCCCCAAGGCAGGAATTTGAACCCACTTTGACCTTAGAGCAGTGGTTTTAAGTCCCACTGTGAATCAGAATTCCATGACTGCTTTTAGAGACCCCCTTAGCTCCCTGTCTCTCTATTTTAAAATAATTTCCCTTACATGATTCTAATGTGTAGCAGTGCTGAGACTTACTAGAGGAACCCAGAGAAAAAGAAAAAGAAAAAGTGAGACATAGCCAGTTTTCAACCCAGAAATTTAAAAAGAAATGTAACCCAACTTTTATCTCACTTAGGTGGAGAGCTAACATGTCTGCTACCCTCTGGTCAAAATCAACTCAATAGAAAAACATGGGTTTAGAAATCAATAACAACAGCAGCAACAACACGAGAAACCATTGGTGTGTGAGAAAAGGATTGCAGAAGCCTGGAGTAAATTGGCTACAGACCAATGTGGAAGGTTTGGAAGGCTTTTTGTTTTTGTCAAATCTGCAAAAGAGAAGAAAAAACAGTTTAATGATGTACCTATCACTCTGATTTACCAACTGTTCATACCTGGCCACATCCACTCTATCTCCTTCTATACAGACACACATGTTCCTTTTGCCAAATCATCCACTTGTAAGCTGCAGACATCGTGAAACTATATTTTTAAATTCTGCAGCATGTAGTCCCTAAGAAAAAGGACAGTCTCTTACGTCTTACACAACACCATCCTCATTTCCACACCTAAAAAAATCAGCATTAATTTGATAACAATATCTAAATTATGTTCCACACTCAAATTTTACAGCTGGATTAAAAGTGTCATTTATATAGCATTGTTTTAAAATTCCAGCATTCAAAAGGGATAATTTCATTGCATTTGGTTGTTTTGTCTGTGTAGTGTATCCACATGACCACTACCACCAATCTTACCTGACTTCCCTCCACTTTTCATGAAATCGAATCCTTTGAGAAATCCAGACCAATTGTCTACAGAACATCCAATGCCCTGGATTTATCAGCGTTTTTCCTTGTGATTAGATTGAAGGCAAAATCTTTGGTAAGAATATTGTAAATTATGTATATTTCCAGCTACATTGCATGAAGAGGTAATACTATCGGCCTATCCTATCCCATTACTGACAATTCCAAGCTTGGCCGCTTGGGTGATGGAGTAGCCCCAGATGTCTCCATTGTAAATGCATATTTTCCTCCTGGTAATTAATAATAAATTTATGATGTGACAACTTGGAACCATGTGAACAACCTATTTACCAACAAACTTTAATCTATCAGTTTAATAACCCTGGTCTGAATAAATTATTAAATTGGAGGTACCCCATTTAATTAGAAATTGTGGTTTTTCTAATACCGTCATTCTTTTCATGTTTGCCAGCTAACGTATTTCTGTAAAGATGAGGTTTTCTTTTTTCCCTTTGTGCTCTCTGTCTCTTACATCTTTGTAGGGATTAATATATAGAATGTTTGTTACAGTATTGATTATATTATTTATTATGCTATATAATTGTATGTTAATATGCATTATATGATATTTTATTTATTTACTTATTTACAAGTAAGTGTTGGTATCCATTACCGTAGTATTCCTTTTTGGTGGTCAAGTTGTCCCAAACTTATCAAGTGATAATCCTTTCAAGCTGGTTCCTGTATCTTTTTGAGATGATGCCTTTAATCTTTGAGCACTTTTTTATTTTCTAGAACAAGATATTCCAGGCTTAACTTTTATTTTCTATGTCCTAAGCTTGGAATTGGCCATTTCTCCAAAGGGGTTGCTGTTGTTGTTCTTTTGTTTTTGTTTTCGTTTATGGTGGGGGAAACAAACTCTGTGCAGGAAAGTTTTCTGTCCCTTAACAATGTCTCTTCGGAACAATCACTGTCTACTGGCCACTTTACTACAGAATTGGCAGCAAGAGCTTATTCTGCCAGGGACTACTGGTAGTATTAGAACAGCACAAAAATAGTTGATGAAAGCATATAAGAATGATCCTGGCTCCCTCAGCATTCATTTCTAATCCCTTTCCTCTCCAAAGCCTCTGGACTGGTGGATTATAACCTAGAAAGACTGTTCCTGCCAATGTTACTTATCCCTAAGGGGTTAAGTATTGAATTTTGCCCAGGGTTTTGCCTGGTGGAGGGATAGCAAAGCCTACTGAGGAATAGTGATTCTGTGGTACCTGGGGTACTCTGCCTTAAAGCTCATGCCCTTCTCTCTTTTAAAATTTACTGACAATGATTAAACTATGGTCTTCATAGTTATTTTTGTCACTGAAGAGATCAGTGAGTTGATACCTCTAGGGAACATAAACTCACAGGACAAAATAACCATACAAATAAGAAATATAGCTAATAAAACAACGAGTTAAACAACATATGTTGTCTGAATGTATTTAAGAAGATGAAGGAAAATATTTGCAGTGTGTTACAAAGACTAAAAATTTAAAAAGAAATGTGTCAATATTAGGTACAAAATATACATTGAAATAAAAAGAATAGATGAAATAAGTTTTAGAATGGATAAAATCGAAGAACAAATTAGTGAGCTGGAAGATCAAATTGAGAAATTCTCCTGGAAGCTAACAGGAATGGATAAAGCAATAGAAGTTAAGAGAGAAAGACAGAACCTTAAAATATGTGGAGGATAGCGGTGGAAGTACCAGTGTCTTGATAGGTTTAGATAGTGACCAGAAATAGAAAGAAAAAAAAATGAGAGAATATTTGAGGAAATAATAGATATAATTTCTTAAACTTAAGATAAATGGAAAGCCTTGGGCTAAAAGAGTCTGTAGAGCACAAATGGACGAGAAAGGAAAACAAAAGGCCCACATATAGAAGATGATAATGAATTTAAGATTATCATTAAGTATCATCTCTAGAAGCTTCCAGAAAGAAAGAGTAGATCACTGACAAAGGACTCTGAATCACACTGAATCAGACTTAATAACAACACTGAATGTAAGATAAAATTGAGATAAAATTTTCAAAAGAAGTTCAGGTAGAGAACTTTAGGCCTAAAATTTTGTAACATGCCAAACTGTGGTTCCAAATGAAAGCATAGTAAAAATAATTTCAATCACACCATCTTGAAAGTTTTGCTCTTTAAATCCACATTGAGAACATACTTGGAGCAGGTACCCATATATGAAGAACAGAAAACTAGAAGACATTGCAAAATAAGAAAATGTGGAAAATAAGGTAATCAAATTGAAAATAAGGATAAGCTTTACTGCTGCCAAACAAAAACAAAACAAAACACAAACTCCAAAACAATAAAAGACTAGATACAAAAAGAAACAAAAGTTTTATCTATAACACCCATGATGTGCACATACACTAGATATTTCTTTTATTATTTTATTATAGGGAAGATAAAGATATTATAAGTTTAAGGAATCAATAAGGGGAGAATAAACAAATACAGCTTTTCAGATAGAGACGATCACCAAAAAAGCTGAAATATTAATCTTAATAGCTAACAAAATAAAATTTAAGGCAAAAGAAAGTCACCAGGGCAAAAAAAGCATTTTTATACTAGCAAAAAAGAATAACAGATGAAGAAAATATAATTGTTATAAATATAAATGTACCTAATAATACAGACTCAAAATATATACAGAAATAGTTATTAGAATTGCCATTTCAACAATTTTAGTTGGAAATTTTAACATTCCGCATAGAAATTCACATATCAAGGAGATAAAAAGCAGAAATATTACATAAGTGAATACTATAATTAATAAGTTTGAATTATCAGATACATATAAAACTCTATCCCAAATAGAAAATACATATTCTTTTTCAGCACACATAAAAAATTTACTAAGATATTTACTAGGCAAAAAGGAAACCTAAGTAAATTCCAAAGACTCAATATTGTATATACCATATTCTTTGACCATAATACACACAAGGAAATAAATTTACAAATTAATAATGGAATTATAGCTTTTTAAAAAAGAAATCAAATCACATAGTATTAAATATCCCTTAGGTTAAAAACGAAATCGTAAAATAATTTAAGAAATATTTAGAACTCAGTAATAGTGGTTATGAGCAATTATTAAGTATCAAACCACCCTAAAATCAAGCAGTTTAAAACAATAAGCATTTATTCTTGTTCATGAGTCAGCTGAGTGGTCCTGCTGACCTTCATCAGGCTTAATTGACCTTGGTCGGGTTCACTCATGCATCTGCGGTCAGCCGGAAGGTGTTCTGGGGATGGCTGATTTCCGATGATTGAGGATGGCTGTAGCTAGACCATCCTGACTGACTATATGCCTCTCATTCTCTTGCCAACTAGCTCAGGCTTGTTCACATGGCAACGATGCACCTTAAGGAATGTGACAGCCAGTATTCTTGAGGCCTAGGCTCACAAGTGGCATGCAGTCATTTCTGCTGTATTCTATTAGCCAAATCAAATCATGACCAGCTCATGTTAAAGAGGTGGGGAAAAGACCCATTGGTGATGGGAGGGACAGTGAAGTACCATTACAAGAGATATGGGTATAAAGAAAGCAACAATAGAAGCCATTTTTTCAATATATGACATAATGAAAACAATAATGTCAAATTTAGAGGACAAAAAAATCACACGGGAAAATTACTAGATTTATATAATTTATTTGGAAACAAAAATATTTTAAATAAATGAGCTAAGCATTCGGCAAGAGAATTTGGAAAAGATCTAAGCAAACACAAAAATAATATGGACAAGGGAAGAAATCAATGAAGAACTAAGAGATAAAGAGATATACAGGAGGAAAAGATAGAGAGATATGAGAGGAAAAAAGAGAGAGAACAAACAAAACCAAAAGCGGTATCTTTGTAAAGATTAATAAGATTAATGCTAAAATTAATTTTAAAAACCCCAAATTCAAATAGTCAAAATACAAAATGAAAAAGAAAAAATAACTTAAGACACAACAGAAATTTTGAAATAATAAATGAGTGTTGTGAACAACTATGCACTGAAACAATTGAAAACACAGATGAAATGAATAAATTCCTAGGAAAAACATAAAATGTCAGAATTGATTCAAGAAAACATTGAAAACTTACATTTACCAATCACTATTAAAGAAAGTTAGTGGTTACGAATTGTTCCTTTCCAAAAATCTCAGGTCCAGATGATTTTATTATTTTAAAATGAATAGTTATTTATTATCTTGTACAAGTGACTTCAGAAAATAATAACAAATAAAAAACCATAAACCATCCAGCATAGTTTTTTGGGCTGATGCACTACAATTTCAAAACTAGAAAACAACAGTAGAAGAAAAAATTATAGCCCATTTCACTTAGGAATGTAGGCATAAAATTTATAAATAATATATTAAATATTTAATATAGCAGTATATTAAAATAATACATAATAATTAATAAAAGATTACCTCAAAAATGCAAGAATGGGTTAATATTAAAAAATCTATTAAGTTCACCACATTAACAGACTAAAGAATAATCATTTGATTATCTCAATCATTGCTAAATAATCCATTAGATAAAAAGCAATACCTGTTTATGATAAGAACTCTTTAAAACATAAAAAGAAATGATTATACAATAAATATTATGTATTAAAAATATAGAGCAAACTATATATTACATGTTATTTTTAACATGTAATCTTGAGATGTATTGCCTTCAAGATTAAGAACAAGATAAGGTTTCGCATCACAAATATTTGTTTAGCATGATGCTGGGAGTCATGGCCAATGCAATAAGGAAATAAAAAGAAATAAATTGAAAAGATTGGAAAAGAAGAGATGATATTGTCACTATTCAGAATTAATATGATTATCAACTGAGAAAAAAAGCGATGCCAAGGTTTGATTTTCAAAAACTTAAAAACATGACCCCTGTACAAACATGTGTGCACGTTGAAGATTTATTTAACTTATTAACAAGAGAATGAGCAGAATATTAAAGTTGGTTTCAAAAGAATCAGTGTTAGGATATGGGCAGTGAGGAGGGGAGTGGAGAATGTTGAAATAAAACTGGAGGAAAAAATGCTGAAATAAAAGTGTTTCATTACATCCAAAACCGATTAATGCTCTACAGAACAACGAACCTGTAATCTTAGGATGTAATCCTTTCTACTGGACAGAAATAATTTGCATCATATTGGGCACAATTCATTTGCATTGCTTTTGGACAAGAAATATTTGCTGTTTCGAGTTTTTAATATACCCTAATCAATAGCAAATAATAATTCAAACAAATGTACGTACACCTAGAGAATTTGATAATCCTTGGGTAGATCTACAAGAAATGCCTCAGCATGTAATTGAAAGGATAAACAGTCATTCTTGTTGCCTATTTCCAAACTTCAGATATTTTTTCTTAATAATATCAGTAAATAAATCATTAGAACTTAAAAGTAATAAAAAATTTGCCAGCGATGCCAGATACAAGATAAACAGAAAAAGCAATAGCATTTTTCTACATCAGTCATAACCAACTAGAAAATACACTAACAATTAAGATATTCTTTGCAATAGGAAGCAAAATTAAATAATATGTAGGAGTTAGCTCAGAATATTCAAAACTCTGTGGAGAAATATAAAACTTTAAAAGTAGATATAACACTATTTAGTACCCCTTGTTGTGAAGCAGGTAATATCAATTTCATAGGTACTAAGAATTATGGGAGTTACACACTGAACACCCAAAATAAGTGACTGTGGCAAAGATCTCAATCAATGGAGGTTTATTAAGCCAAAGTTTGAGGATGTGCCCAGGGAAAACATGAGCCACAGATACATCTGTGACTGTTTTTTCTGAAGAGGGATTTGGGAACTTTAGTATTTAAGAAATAGGGCATACGGAAAGAAAAAGGAGGAAGAAGGCGGGTGAAATTGGGGGTCTGAGCCAATCTTATATAGATCATAAGGGGTCAGCAGATCCCAGTTGACATCTTCGATCTTTCAGTAGCTCTAGTAGTAGCCATTATTACCTACATTGATGGATAAAGAAACTATTTTGAAGAAATGGAGTTGTCTTAGTCCACACAGAATTAAACTGAACAATGGATATCCTACCGTGCTGAATAACTGATTTCCTTTTTCCATCCCAGTTTTATTTTTGTATTATAAATTTTTTTAAATTTCAGACTATTATAGAGTTCAAATGTTCTATTTACATTTATTGCCTTTACACTGCCCAAGTCAGAGCTGCAAGTGTGCCCAACCCCCAGACATCGTGCCCTGTACCCATTAGGTGTGACCTTATCCATCCCCTCCCCCCTCCCACCTGTTTGACACCAGATGAATGTTACTTCCATATGTTCACATAAGTGTTGATCAATTAACTACCAATTTAATAGTGAGTACATGTGGTGCTTGTTTTTCCATTCTTGTGCTACTTCACTTAGAAGAATGGGCTCCAGCTTCATCCAGCATAGTACAATTATAATGTGCAAAAGTAAAACTTTATGGTTTCTCAGAGGACATTGTATAATTTCTGATCTCTAATGTCGAGGATTTATTGGGTTAATACATTGTCCTGTATAAGCAACTTGAGTATCTGTACATTAGTGTTTCTTCTTTGAAGCATAGTTATTGTATTGAATAGAATAATTATATTTGATTCTTAATAGTTAATTTAATATTATTAGTTCTGAAGTGATATTTATAAAACACATACTCATTCTTTTATTTCCCAATACCCTAAATCTATTTCATGTTGAATGGCTCCACAGAAAATTCAAGTGAAGGGAAAACTGAATTTGAATCCACAGTTTTTTCAAGTTAAGCTTTTAAAAATTATGGCAGGTTATCAAGGTACTTTATTCTTCCTTTTAGAAAGGCCTAAAAAAATGTCTAAATATGAACTAGGTTTAAAGCCTAAAATACTTTCCCCTCAATCTTATATATATATGTCTGTTAGAACTATATATATCTCTCTCTATATATAAACTATACATATATGTCTCTAAATATATAACTATATATGTTTATGTCTAGTAGAACTATCACAAATATACTGAAACCTTCTAACCACATATGAGTCCCAAATATAATGCAAAATAACATTAATGCAGTCCTTGTTATAATGCTTCTGATATAGAGTGGTGGATCTATGATAAAATAGGTTACCTGATACTTCCCCAGCCTGCGAGTACAGGTTAACACACAAACAATAGTATCAAATTGCTATGGCTCTTAGAACTCATCTACTTATGCAAATCCATAGCCTCTCCCATTATTTTGGGTGATTCCCAGTCAGGACATGAGTTATTTGTGCTCCAGAATCTAAGTAACCCCTTGCAATCTTCCTTTAGCACTTCTTGTCAATGTTTTTGGGTACTTCTTAGTTTGATGATGCTCTCTTTAGGAATACTGCTCTGCTGAACATAGATATTCTCTGCTCTGGCCACCTGAACCTTTGCATGACTACATTGTGTGGGATGGAAGAAAGACCTTCATCTTAGGTCTTCTTGCCAGCGCTGCTTATGCACTTGGTCTAAGAGGGAGCTTCCCAACTGAAGATCTACTACATGTGATAACAGATTTATTCCCTCATCTCTTGGGTGGCTGGGCAGGGCCTGGGGGCAGCAAGAGCCCGTGGGATATTTTCTTACTCATGAACAATTTCACCCATTCCCCCAGAGCACTCAAATATCATTTCTTTCTCTGTGTGTGGTAATTATGCGAAGTATGTTGGGCACTGCTGGCTAAGAAGCACATTGAAGAACATAGTTCTTTGAGGTTATTCTAATCTTTCTTACAGATACACTAATCCAATTAGTGAGGCTGGGTATGTGAGGAGATGCCATCCAAATTTTTCTGTAATACTCATCTCTTCTCTGCTGACCTAAAGGACATCTTCTAAACAATCCCTTCCTCCAAAATAAAGAAAAGATGAACACAAAAGAACTTCTTCTTGCCCCAAATCAAAGACCTCAGGAATCCAGGCTTTTAAGGAAAGCAGTGTCTTTCCCGTACTTACTCTAAGTATCCAATTTCTAGAAGCAATGTAGCCAGAATGCTAGATTACAATAAAATATCTTATTTTAATACTTTAGAATACATGGAATTAGTTAAAGCTTCATTAAAATAAAAATTATTATATGCCATAGAAATATGAGTAAATATAGTAAGTTTATGAGATAAAGACTATTATGTCTATATGTAATTTCATTCTTCCTTTCTTTCTTACTGAGAGAGCCCTTGTTCCAGGTGATAATATGTGTTGGGAGAGACAACACATTGTGAGCCCAGAGTACACCTGCACAGTCTTGTTGGACATGCCAAGAATGCAAGGTCATGACTGCTCTTGATCCAGGCCATTTTTCAAGGTTGTTTTTGCAGCAAATAACCTTGAGGGATGGAGTACTTTCTCTTTCCAGAACCGAGAGCAGATTTGCTTACTGCTTGCTACAAAATGTTAGGTTTCCCCAAACTTGGTGCTTTTCTCCTGCAGTGCACCCCCTTTCATGTGCAGGCTTTCACTGGGGCCCATGACATCATTCCTATGGGACTTGGGGCCAAGGCAATCTACACTAATATGCTGGTGCTCATTTTTCTTGCTGTGCCATGATTAATAAGGATCTAAGAATCTCTGGTCTTCTGCAAGCATCCATGAAACAGTCATCACAGGTTAACATAATAGCTTTTAAGTTAAGTAAAATCAAACTCTAGACCCAACTCATGGAAACTACATTGCAACTAGGAGTGACCAGCTGTCTAAGTTCTGGCCAAGCATTATAAGTAGAAGTTACTGGGTGAAACCTTTGTGAAGCCTTCTTAAAAGGGAGATAGATGGCTAGAGTATATTTTTTTTGTTTTGGCCTCCTTCTCCTCCTCTTTTTTATTGTTGGAATAAAGCTTAAGACGGATTGATCTCTAGTAGCCATCATGGACCGTGCAGTGACCTTGAAGATGGAAGCTTACACCAAGAAAGGCAGGGCAGAAATATAGAAGAGCCTTAAGTCACTGTTGAATTTTGTGGAGTTTTTATACCTATTTTGGTATAATTGCTTGCCTCTGGATGGTAATTTTTGGTAAGAGTATAAACTTTATGTCTTGGTTATAGTTCTTAGGGCTCCCCTACTTTCAGAATAACTAAAGAATTTTTATATATTATAAATACCTATTAAATGAGACATCAGTAGTTTCAAGTGTCTCTTCAAGAAGGATCATTAATTTCTCAGAAGTACCTATAGACTCCTCTGAAAAAACAATTTATAGAATTGGGGGTCAGAGGGTCTGTAGGGCAGGTCTTTGTTCCTTTCTTTCATTACTTTAACTAGGGAAGGCTTATTTTTTTTATCCATTTTGTATTAATTGGTCTTCTGGATAAGATTTAATTTGAAGAGAGGCTCCACATCTATAAGACAGTTTGAAAACTACTGTGTTAGGGAAATAGTTTGTGAAACATCATCCATGTTATTATGTGAACTTGAAATTAGGAAACTTTATCTTACATTTATTACTTGGAATTCATTTGATACTTTTGTAATTGTATTTGCAAGAATAGAAAATTAGTTTTAGTTGTGATGAAATGTGTTTTGGCAGTCTTAGTGCATGGATTTCTATTTGTAAGTAATTTTAAAAGGTTATATTCTTCCCTGAGTACACATTTTCAAGTACCTATTATTACTATTCTATTTTATGCATTAGTGTCTTGGGAAGTATATGCCCCTTAATGTAGAATCAGGGATTACAATGATATCATTTTTGAGATTTTCTTTAACAACTACTAAGAGGACGTTGCAATTACAACACATTAAAATACTTTTACTATTGTGCAAAAATGATCTTATAACAACTGCTTTAGTTTTTATCATAGTAAACATGGCAAAACTGCTGATAAAATACGTAGAGACTTAAACAAACACAAAAACTTTTTTAGACTCTAACTATTAATATCTAAAGTAAAATATGATTCAGCTCTATTTTATTTGTGAATAGCCACATTTCCTTTTGTGAAATTCATATCTAATATGTAGTAATGGGAGGTATGAAGCAGTTATTCAACATACTAGCTATCTTAAGTATAAATCACCAAGATGTCTTCTGGGTAATAGATGTTTTTCAACGTTATAATGATGTAAAAATTAGTCTAGTAAAGTCCTTCAGTAGCAATACTGTTTCTCATGTAGAGAGCTACCAGAAAAGATGCTTTCATGAACCATTCACTACAGTTCCATTTCCTTTTAGTAAAGGAAGATTATGTAGCATAATGATCCAGGATCACCAACTGATTGAGGCTAAATAGCAGTTTGAGTAGGAGTCTACTCAAAATGTTTAACAATGGTTTAGCGTAGAAACTGGGGAGAAGAGGAGAAAGAGACCTCTCTTTATGAGACAAGTGGCAAAGTCACATGGCATTAATTCATGTGATATGGGAGAGATGTTTGTGACCATCTTTGAAAATAATCTTCTTCAACTTCCTTCTTATTTCTGGTTGCTCCAACTGGCTTATATCTCAGAATTAGAAATCTCTCACAGGTGAGCTAAGAAGAGGAGGCAAACACTTATTTTTCTTTTGTAGAAATATTAGGCATTCCTAAGATTCCACTTGAGCTGTAGTAAGATGACCCAGAAAGATCTGAGAAAACCCAAGCCACAGTCACTAGAGTCAGAAAAAATCGCGGGACCACAGTGAAAATCTGTGACTGAGTTCCAGCATCTTAGATAAGGTGTTAGAAAGGGTGGCCATGCAGGAAAACTTCTAATGTGACCCCTGTGACTTGTCTGTCATATCTCTGATGTCACCTATATTGTACCTAAGATAGGAGGCCTTCCCATTTCTCTAGTGAAAACACTCCAGTTACTGAACATATCCTGGTCAGTAAAATGAGCAATTGCAAAATTAATATCCCAAACTCAATCTCTTCCTATTATATAAGCAAACATAGATAGTAAGTATATTGGAAGAAAATATCTCATTTGTAAAATAAATTATTTTAAAAAACCAGGATTGAATTTTTAATACATAGGACACATACTAAAAAGACTATTTCTTGATTGACATACATGAAAGAAAACTTGAATAAATGGAAAGGTATGCTTTGTTGTTAAGTAAGAAGACTCAGCGTCATATCAATTCCCTTACATGAAATTTAGAATTTAAGTGTAATTCTAGTAAAGCTTCCCACAGAAATATCAAAAGGAGAATTTGCCCCAATAATTCTAATGCATATGTAGAAGGATAAATATATGGGACTTCTAATTAAAGATAGTTGATAAAGCATTCATATTTCTATCTATTCCTGAACCTTGCTAAAATGAGAGTAAATAGATAAGACCATATTAAAAAAGGCATAAATACACAAGGGTAAAAATATTGGGAGAGAAGACCACAATAACAAAATTCTGAAAGTTAGAAAGAGATGAAAAGCTGCAAAACCACTTGATTTTTATGGCAGGTTTGGGAATTGGTAGCACCCAGTACTTCTAGAATTCAAAGTGAAAGTGGTGCAAAATTAGTAGAATTGACTGCAAGTATCCTTGAGCAGAAGAAGGCTCCAAGGCTCTCTAACCTATTCCACACAGCTGGATTGTGGCTTCTTTCCTATCATGGCAGAAGACTGGGAGTTTGTTCTTTGCAGAGGGTGAAACCAGAGGTTTTTGGCCTGGGGAATATTGGGCATAGTTGGGGCCAGGATATTGTACTGAAACCAGGGATATTAAAATGAAGACTAAGTAAGTAATTGTTAATATTCAGCAGTCATCTCCTCAATTCAGTTTCCAGAGCACTAACAGCCTGACCTACACTCTTCAGCATAATATTAGAAAATTCTATAGAGAGGATTCCAATCAATCTAAGATGAAATTCCTAAAGATATTGATATTAGATGCTCTCTAAAAACAAACAAACAAACAAACAACAAAGAAGAAACAAAGAAGAAAACAAACAAAGCAAAACTATTGCAGGTTAGGTTCCCCAGGAAACAGACTCTGAGATGGAGATGAGTTTGCAGGAAGTTAATTAGGGGGTGCTCATGGGAACCGTAGACATTGACGGAAGGAAAGGAAGGGAAGCAGGACTGGAGAGAGGCAGTTGGGCTGTGGTCACATCTCAAGCTGACCCCATAAGGAGTTCTGAAGCAGGGATGGTCCTTCAAAGTTGTTCTGCATTATGACAAGGGGGTTGGACTTTCATGCCTTCCCACTGACCAGTCACTCGATGCAGGTTGCCCCCAAGAAAAGGGCCTGAGAGTGATTTCCAGAGCTACATAACAGCTGAGAACTGGCAGCTGGCATGGCTACTAGCAGCTAGGGAAATAAATCCTCCACTTCTGAAGAGGGAGCTGGGGAGCACCTGTCAGATTAGCCTACAATGAATCCCACATTTGTCCTAAATTTCCCATTGGTTATTTAGTGTCTGTATGAGGCAGGAAAGGCTAGGCTATGCTGGAGTAACAAATGATTTCCAAACTTTAATAGTTACAACAATGTAGTGTTCAGCTCAAAGTCAGTTTCAATTTGAGAAACCTGGACTTCTTGGTAATAGCCTCTGCATGAAACATTGCTAGCTTTTTGCATGTAGGAAGAGCATGTATACCATGCACTGATCCATAAAGCTTTGCTCAAAAGTGACAGATATCACTTCTGCTAACACTTCATTGGTTAAAGCATGTCGAACGGCTAAGCCTAATGTCCTAAAGTAATGATATAAAATACCCCCTACACCAATTAGTTATTACCACAAAGCTTAGTGACTTAATGCAATATGTATTGATGTGTTATTTTTCATATTTTTAAAAATTAGAGACAAGTTCTCACCTTGTCCCCCAGGCTGGATTGCAGTGGGACAATCATAGCTCACTGCAGCCTTGAACTCCAGAGCTCAAGCAATCCACCTGCCTTAGCCTTCCAAGTAGTTAGGACTACAGGCACGACCACAGGCACACGCCACCACGTCTGACTTATTTTAAAAAAACTTTTGTAGAGACAGGGGTCTTACGATGTTGCCCAGACTTATCTTTAACTGCTGGCCTCAAGAGATCCTCCTGCCTTGGCCTCCCAAAATGCTGGGATTATGGGCATGAGCCACTGTGCATGGCGCAATTTTTCAGATTTTTAAAGTTTGTCAGTATGGTGATTCTTCTGTTCTCTGTGACATCAGCCAGAGTCTATGAGGACTCATTCAATTGAGAGCTCAGCTGAGGCTAAAACATCCAAGATATGGTCTCTTTCCCACATATAACAGTTGGTATCAGCTGTTGATTAGGGCATCTTGGTTCTCCTCCATGTGGTTAATCTCTCCATGTGGTCTCTCATCACTTGGTAGTCTAGGATGAGCCTCCTTATATGGTGGTGAGAACATTTCAAGAATTGAAATGCAAGTTGTCAGGCCTTTTAAGGCCTATGCCTGGAACTGGCATAGCATAACTTCAGCTGCATGCCATTGGTCAAAGCAAATCATAAGACCAGAATATATTCAAAAGAGGGGAAGTAGACAGGGATGGGAGGAATTATTGGCAGCTGTCATTGGAGGCCATCTACCATACTCAAATAGGGAGGAAAAATGGAACTTTTAGTGAATGGTCATCTAATCTACCACTAGAGAGTCAGGAAGCATCAGATATTTGAGAAAGGCCTTGGAAATGAAAGAGAAACTTAAACATATAGAGTAAGACTTGGAAGAAATCATGTAAGGAGAAGAACATGCCAAACAACAACAACAAACACTCTCTAAATGTAGTAAACATTCCAATTACTAAAATCATGAAAAAACTCATATGTGTTTTTAGAAATTTGGGATGGGGTTACCTTTGTAAGTGGGCCAGTGACAGGAGATGAAATAAGGGGCTTGGGAGAGCTCAGAGTAATACCATGTTTTTTCACGGGGGCTACTTACATGGTGTGTTCAGTTGAGCAGTATACTATGTGTATTTGTCTTCATTACATTTCAATAAAGTGTAAAAATATATTTCAGGTACTATGTAGAAGACCTACCAAAAAAAAGTTCAGAAGAGGAAGAAAAAAATAAAATCCATTAAAAAATAACATTACTTTTTATCTAAATAAGTTTTGGAAACAAAAAAAAAACCAATAGTAGACATAAAAAAAAACTGCTTTAGAAATTTTGGATTACTAAATTGAAATCTTCCAGGAGGTAAAGCACAAGTCAAAAATTGCAAAATAATAGAAAAAGGATAAGAAAATAAGAGGATCCGTCTGGGAAGTTCAAATTTCTATTAATCAGAGATGCAAACATAGAGAACAAAAAAAACAGAGGAAAGAAAATTACTGTGTAAATAATTCTAGAAAATTTCTCAGAGCTAAAGATCATGAATTTTCCAACTACAAAGTTCCCTGACAGCAAAATGGATTAAAATAGAGCTAAACCAAGGAATGTAATCATGAAATTTCAAACATTTGGAGAAAAGAACCTACAAGCTACTAAGGAGAAGACATGGTTTCGTATAAAAGATCAAGAATCAAAATGTCATTGAACTTAGCGTTAGCAATGCTAGGAGTTAGAAGGCAATGGAGATTTGCCTTCAAATTCCAAGAAAATGATATTTAAAATTTATAACCCTAAGCTCAATTAGCTATCTATCACGACTAAGAGTATTTGATGATATTTTTCAGGTATGTAGTATCTCAAAAAATCATCTTCCATTTGCCAAAATAAGGGAGTAATTCAAGAAAGAACAAGACATGCAAGCCAGGATACAAGAGATTGATTAGAATAGAGAGAAAAAGGGAGATCCCAAGATGATAGCTATCCTAGAAGGCAAAAAGTACAGATGAAAAAAGATGAAATTCATTGAAGACAATATATTTGAACAAACTGGCGATTAACACTTCTAAGAGGGAATTTGAGTTAAACATTAGTGCTTATGTGGCTCATCTATAAATGACAGTTCCATAGCTGTAGAAATATAACTTTGAATATTGAACTATATTAGAAAGTATGAGAGGGGAGGGGGTTTCAAAAGGGATACATGGAATAGGGATTAGTGAAAAACTAAATCCTTATCTTCCATAATGGAAAGTCAATAGATAAGTCCCACAACTGAAATATTAAGAACTGAAACTACTCATGTTATTTAGAAATAGAAGGTATACACCAGTAGAAACATCTAAAATGGTAGACTCTTCAGTTATGTGAATTAATAAATTCTCTTTTTTGCTTAAGTCAATTTGAGTTGCTTTTTCAAGTTTTTGTTTTGTATTGTTTTGATTTTTGTTTTTGTATTGAAAGAATCTTGTCCAATACATACACACATATTCTCATCCCACACTAGAAATTGTGGAAATATTTTTTAAAACTTCCTAGGTAACTCTGATGCATATCTTGGTTTGGAAATCACTACTCTGAAGAAAAAAGATCTTAGAGCTGTGTTCTTCAGTAAGGATTCTAATGAGCTCATCTTTCAAATTCAGATAGAGATGATAGCTCATGTTCCGGTATACCTCTTCACTTTTCTTATCTTCAGCTTAAGGAGGCAAGATTTTATCTCATATATGCAAGTATGAAATAGCGATGATAGAGTCAGGAAGAAACACATTGATTGCTTAGGGAAAAAAAAAACGCTAAAAACAAAGGCTTGAAGAAATTAGGAATTTTGTTATCTGATAAACCCATATATTTCCTAATGTAGTTTGACTTTTCTGCCTCCCTCCTGCTCCTTCACCACCCCCGCCGCCGCTCTAATCCTGGAAAAATATTTTAGTGCTTTATTCTTTATAAACAAAGCTGAGAAACATTAGCCTCTTAGTTCTATGAAGAATCCATTGCTTCTGCCAGGAGATATTTTCCAGTTGAACTAAATCTGTAAATTCTCTTAATAAAATGGCCAACAGGGCATTCTTTATTACTATTTCACCTGACGAACAGATGTGTCTCCATTCCAATTCATTCTGTGGACAGCAGAATTTTCATAATCTCTACCATATTCGTGTTGCTGACATAAAATTAGGTGTGAAATGCTTAAAGAATAAAACCATCAAACTTCTGCAGACAGGGAAGAAAGTTCCTATTACCGATTGCTGCATGACAAACCACCCAAAACTTAGTGGCTTAAACAATGGCCAATTTTTTCTGCTGTCAGAGGGTACAGGAGAAAGGGAAAAAAAAATGGCCTATTTTTAATATCTCGTGATTTTGTACAGGAATTTGGGCTGGTCTAGGTGATTATTCTGTTGCACATGGGATGAATAGAAGTCACTCCATAATATTCAGAGAGTCCAAGGTGGCTTTACTTATACATCTGTCACCTTCCCAGGGATGGCTGGAAGGCTGAGCTCAGATGAGACTGTTGACCACAGAGTCTACACATGACATCTCCAGGATGATGGTCTCGGGTAGTTCGAGTTATTAAATGACTGACCACGACTCTTATAGGGAATGTTCCAAGAGATCTGGGCAGAAGATACAAGGCTTTTTATGACGTAGCCACGGAAGACCCAGAACATCATTTCTGTTGTATTCCATTGGTCAAACAAGCCACAAGGCCAGCATAGATTCAAGGAGAGGGGAATTAGAATCATTATTTTTTAATAAGAAGATTAGCGAGGAATTTGTAGCTACCTTTATCATTATATTCACGTTTATGGGCATTGGAAAATCTCTTACTACCTAGGATCAATGTAGAAGTTATTCTTCTTACCAAAAAAAGTAGAATAATATGACACTCAGATCCCTAGAAGAAGGAACAACAAGGAAGACATGAGTGGGATACTTAGAGACCTGTAAGAGAGGCAGCTTCAGCAATTAGAAAACAAAACCTTTATTGGTAATAAGAATTTGGTGTAGTCATTTAGCAGCACATATCAGAAGAGGCAAAATCTCTGCAGCAATGTAATTGAAAAATACTTTACTTTTAATATAGGTAATTGCAGATGTAATGGATAGTAAGAATTTCTGCAAATAGTGTGAAGGTATTTATATATGAAAAACTTCCCAGCTCAGGTGGTGAAAGACAAGAGCAATGAGAAACCCACACAGGTAGAACCTGGACAATAAAAAAAAAAAAAGAGAGAACTGTGGATATGGCAAGAATTAAGTCAGTCAGTCCCTTTAAGCTAAAGATTACTACATGATTTGAGCAGTTTCTCAGCATAGAGGATTAAGCTTTTACTATAAAAATACTATTACATTGTTTTCATATTTGTTGTTATACTACTTATGCTTGCATTAACCATCTAGTAACTGAATATATATTTATCTTCTCAAGTATTATTTTTGACTCTAGTATTATTTGATGATTGACTCATTAAATGTATGATGCAGGTACAAATAAAAGATTAATAATAACGAATGGATAGTCAAGAATAACAACATGATCATCTACGATGATATAAGATTCTCATAAACTTCTTAATCTGTAGGATAGTTGAAAACGATATTCTAAATTAGAATAGAAAAGCTAAAATCTCTGTTTTTGCATACCTAATATACAACTTTAAGTATTTCCACTATTTTAAGACAATGGGCTTTCGACTGAAGTTTTTTCAAGTGATTGCAAGTTTCTTTAAAATGTCTGCTTATATTTTGTTTTAAACTTAGAGATAATTACGAGTGTTGTGGAATGTGTATACAAGTATACAGGAAAAGCATAGATTTCCTTTTTCTCCTTATAAAATAAAAAATAATAGTCTTGCTGTTGACATTGAACCCTTTGGGGATAAAAATATCAGGAATGTTAGAAAATTCATTCTCCCAGACTGGCAGGCGCCTCGTGAAGGAATTCCGGAATAAGAAGGGAAATGTTACAGCTTGTAATACAGTCAATGAGAAAGCAGAGAGCAAGTTATCAAGTGTGATACAAAGAATTCAGAACAAATAGATTAAAAGAGAGAGAGAGATTTTCCTGAGAAATGATATATAACTTTACATAACTTGAAATTGGGATATAATGTTCATAGTTTAGCTTCCTGAAATTTATAATAAATTTGCTCTGCACTGTTAATAATATTAGTTGGACAGCCTAGGAAATGATACAAACTGGAACCAGGCCAGACATAACCATAATGAATGCTCTTTATTCATGTGACATTGTAATTATGCAAATTAAAACTTAGTTATAGTTACTTTTGCCTCAGTGCTGAATGAATTGTAAGCATAGCTCTTATGGAAATTTGGAATTATGGTCTTAGTGATGCATATTGCATCGATGCATCAGGAAAGGGTTTCAAGTAAAGGCTGTAGAAATATTAATAAAATGTGGCTTTGGTGGAGTCTGCACTTGACTGACTTGGTAGTGTGTCTTCACATAAACACTGAAATACCTTTGGTCCATAGAGAATTCTTTAGAAGTTCTATCTTAGTTTAAATATGTATATGTTTTTGAATATAAAATTAATATTTTCATATTGAAAGGAATTCAAAAATTACACAACAGTAATATGACACCTGTCATTTTCACCACCTCAAGATAGCTACCATTTATTAATATGTGTACATGCTTTTCCTTCCAATATCTTTTCATGTATCTGTGTATACTCAATATTTCAGAAGTCAGTATGGCTTAATGGTTGAAAGTACGATCAGCTTTCCATATCCATGCATTTTGCTTCGGTAGACTCAATCAACTAGGGATCCAAAATATTCAGGAAAAAAACTCTAATAAAAAAAACCAAAACAACAATAAAAATAATACAAATAAAGGATGTGGAAACAACCAAGTGCCCATCAATCCATGAGTAGATTATTAAAATTTGGTATATGTATACAATGGAATATTACTCAATCACAAGAAATGACAGTAATCTAGAACCTCTTATACTTTCCTGGATTAAATTTAAGCCCATTATCCAAAGTGAGGCACCACAAGAGTGGAAAAATGGGCTCCACTTGTACTCACCATCAAATTGGTACTAACTGATCAACACTAGAGTGATCACATGGCAGCAATACTGTCCAGGGATTAAGAGAATTGGGGGAGGGATAAATCCACAACTAAAGGACACGGGGAGCACTGTAGAGAGGAAGGGCATGCCTTTAACCCGCACTTGGGTGAGGCAAAGACATAAAGTGTAACCATAATGTTTGTACCCTCATAATACCCTGAAAAAAAAAACCAATATATTATAACAACTATTTATATTGTGCCAGGTAATGGTAAGTAATCTAGAGATTATTTAAAGTATATAGGAGGACATGGGTAGGTTATATGCAAATGCTATGCCATTTTATGTAAGGGACTTGAGCATCCTCGAATTTTGGTGTCTGCAGGGTCCTGGAATCAATATACCAAGAATCCCGAGGGATGACTTCATATAGTTTGGAGCCAAAGTGCTTGGATTAAATTCTGACTTCATCAGCTCCTATCTATATGAACTTATATGAAGTCTCAGTTTCCTCATTTGTAACAGAGAAAATAATCTATTATTAATAGGGTTCTTATGGACATTAAATGACATAATTCCCATTAGAGCACCCTAGGAAGTGCTCAAAAATAATTAGCTCTAATTTCAGTCACATAGGCACAAAAATCTGCAGAGCTGAGATCAACTCTGCCGTACACATATTTCATACCCGGTATTATAACTTAACATCATATTATAACTGTTGTCATTAAAACTTATTGGAATACTGATTTTATGTCTATATAATTCTTCATCATGTGGAAATACTATAATTTATTTAACTGTTACATATTGTATATATTATGGGTTGTTTCTAATTTTCAGCCTGATAAGTAAAGCTGGGTGAATATTCATTTCTTCAATGCATTGTAAATAATTTCCTTATGATGAATTTTCCAAGGTTAAATTCAAAGAATTCTTAAAATTTTTGTATATCCTGTCAAATTTCTTTGCAGAAAATATAATTCCAATTCATACTTCCTCTTAAAATTTGTGTCTGACACAATGAATTTAATATTATATATTTTTAAATTTTGACTATTTGTCATAAGAAACATAGTTCTATGTTTGTCTTAATTTGCAGTATGACTACCAATACAATTTCACATTTGTCATTTTATGCCATTTGCCCATATTCCTATTGGATTATTAGAGTTTTATTGCTATTTTGAAGATTTCTTAATGTATGAAGGGTAATAATATTTTGCTTGTTAGATTATAGACAAATAGATTTCTTTTTCTAATTTTGCATTTGAGATTTAATTTATGTTTTTTAAAAAAGTACAAGGTTTGAAATTTTATAATTCAAAAATATATAGTTCCATGATTTTTCCATGTCTTTTATGATAAGAAAATACTTCCATTTTCATAGATTATTTATTTATAGTTTCTTCTGGTTTGTTTAAGATTTTATTTGTTAGATATTTAATTCTAGTGCACCTGAAATTAAGTTTGGTAGTTATCTAACATTATATTTTTAAAAATAAATTAATTAAAACAAAACAACTTAACAAATTTAAGAAGATTAAAATCATATCAACTTTTGACTATGAAGGTATGCAACTAAAAATCAGTAACAGGAGGAATTTCAGAAAATTCACAAATAATCTAGAAACTAAACAGCATGATCCTGAACAACCAATAAGTCAAAAAAGAAGTTAAAAGAGAAATTAAAAAAATAACTCAAGACAAACAAAGATAGACACACAACAAATCAAATCTTGGTGAATGCAGCAAAAATAGTTCTAAGAGGGAAGTTTATAGTAATAAACACATACATCAAAAAAGAAGAAAGATCTCAAATAAACAACTTAATTTTTTTTTTTTTTTTTGAGACAGAGTCTCACTCTTTTTGCCCAGGCTAGAGTGCTATGGCGTCAGCCTAGCTCACAGCAACCTCAGACTCCTGGGCTCAAACGATCCTCCTGTCTCAGCCTCCCGAATAGCTGGGACTACAGGCATGTGCCACCATGCCCGGCTAGTTTTTTCTATATATTTTTAGTTGTCCAATTAATTTCTTTCTATTTTTAGTAGAGATGGGATCTCGCTCTTGCTCAGGCTGGTTTTGAACTCCTGAGCTCAAACAATCCGCCCGCCTCGGCCTCCCAGAGTACTAGGATTACAGGCGTGAGCCACCGCGCCCGGCCTTAATTTTCTGATTAGGAAGAACGCTGTTAAGACTCTATCACTGTTGATTGAAAGTTGGTTAGGGGAGTGTGATAATGAAGGTTGCATGTGTTAATATATATACAGTTGATTCTTGGACAACACAGGTTTGGACTGTGTGGGTCTGCTTA